>JAJTUV010003315.1:107500-109544 GCA_021653895.1 Mastomys natalensis | reverse complement strand
AGTGAATGATGAACAAGAACAGCTGGGCCCCCTCATAAAAAAAAAGCTCATATTCTGAAAACTTTTGCTACGAGGGTTCATTATAGGAGTTTAGGAAGTCTTTTAAAAAGAGTTTGGAGAAGCTTGTTTAATGGAAGAGCAACACCTGGCTGCTCTGGATGATTGGGAGCTGAAGCCTGAACAAGAAAGGGCCCACTGAGTTTTAAGACCAGGAAGGGAAAAGAGCAAATTAGGGCCAGGTAAAAGGTCAGAAAATTCCCCATGTATTCAAGGGCTTTCATTTGGGGGAAAATAGGCTCTACTGCACTTATCTTTAATTGTGCTTTGTTGACCAGACGTTTTGTTTTCTTCTTTGACATTTCAGTAGTGATGTGACAACCCACTGAGAGGAAAGTCAACCCCATTTCTCCCTCCATAAAAGCTGCTTCAGTTTGTCAACCCTTACATTTCCTTCCTTTGGCTAATATATTTTGACTAGAAGAGGCATTTGACAGATTTTATTCAATTTATTATATTGTTATATAATAACAATAGGTATAGGTTGTTTGGTATAATTCTTCAAGTATCCCAAACCTTAACTCTCTGATATCTACTTTGCATGATGCAATACCCGCCACACTCCACAAATACATGTACATGTAGGTATGCACAATAGGGCTTGAGGAACAGAAAATCCTCAAGATTGTCTCAAATTACCAGAGATCTAAAAAGACATTTAAATATATATGAATGTATACAGGTGAGAAATTTTCTCTTTGCTATAAGAAGCATTCTCTTCAGTATACTAAAAGTAAATTTGACATGTAAAATATTTTATTAGTGTTCAGCATTGTGTAGACATTTAAATAAAGAACTGAATTATTTGAACATACAAAAATTGTAATTGCATGTTTTCACTGATATGCTAGCAAAGACTTAAAAATTGTGGACACGCAGCATTTCTTTTAGGAAAATTTACTTCCTATCTATCTATCTAATCTATCTATCTATCTATATCTATCTATATCTATATCTATATCTATATCTATATCTATATCTATATCTATATCTATATCTATATCTATCTATCTATCTATCTATCTATCTATATATATTATACATACAGTTGCAATAGGGATGTTAATCTTAATGTGAAATAGCTGTAGTTTGTAATTTTTACAATTTAAGGTACTCATTAAATGAGATTTCTGCATATAGTAATATGTTTTATATTCTCAAATAGTAGCATACTTTCTTTACATTTTTTAAATAAAATATGTATAATTCCATGAGCTGGTATTAATGGATCTAACATTTTCAAAAGAATCTTTTAGTCAAAAATACCTTAAAACAAATATCTCAGTACTTTTTATCAATTAAGTGTATGTAGATTCACCAAAGGATATTTGTTTTGTCATGTTTCTCAAATTATTTCAAATCACATATTTTGAGAAGGAAACATCTAGGAAATGAATGGGAAGCATTGGTTTCGTATATGCTACAAAACAAAGAGCTAAGATTCTCTGAACTTTAGATAACCTGTGTGGGCATTTCATATTGTTTAGTTACTTCCTTCCTTGCTTGCTTATTTGATCAATAACCCCAATTTATTTGATATATCTATTATGAAATAGTTTTCTACAGTAGCCACTATCAATTATTCTCCTATATGTACTAGCTATTCTGCCATGAAAAGTGGTCATGTACCCCTCTACCCTCAGAAACTGGAATGGGACTGTGATTCAAAAGGCAGATCACACACTTTTCAATAAAAGAATATGCTGCAGCATATGCTGGGTGACTAGAATAGAAGACCCAGAAATAAACCCACACACCTATGGTCACTTGATCTTTGACAAAAGAGTTAAAACCATCCAGTGGGGAAAAAAGACAGCATTTTCAACAAATGGTGCTGGTTCAACTCCTGTTGGTCAACATGTAGAAGAATCTAAATTGATCCATCCTTATCTCCCTGTACAAAGCTCAAGTCCAAGTGAATCAAGGACCTTCACATAAAACCAGATACACTGAATCTCATAGAACAGAAAGTGGGGAAAGGCCTCAA
>JAJTUV010003315.1:0-102500 GCA_021653895.1 Mastomys natalensis | reverse complement strand
AAAATAACTGATAGAACAAGTTAAAGAGAGAAATTATTTATTTGAACTCAGTTTCATAGACATTTTGTTCATGGTTGTCTCAAATGAGCTGAACATCATGGTAGTTGGAGTGTGTGAGAAAGAGGAGAAGAAGGAGGAGGAAGAAAAGCAGAAGGAGGAGACTGTTGACTTTATGGTCAGTAAGAAGCAGACCATGATATAGAGAAAAGCCCGAGACAAGGGACAGCCCTTATATCATAGCCCTCAGTAACATGCCTTTAGTGACCTACTTCCTCTGGATCGTCTGTAACCTAATAAAGTTTTCAGAATTTCTCAAAATAATTTTACTATGTGGGACTCAACTTTTCAAAACACACACACACACACACACACACACACACACACACAGTTTGGAAAAACATTTCATATGTACATTAGGATATCCATTGGGACAACTTCCATATGAAAACAATGATACCTACATAAAGACAGCTATTCAGCTCTCCAGTCATTGGCATCAGTCATGTAAGTGCTAAAGTCACTTTATACACCCCAACTCCAGCTGATGTGATATAGAAAATAATCATATCACCTAGCCAATAGCTAAAGCCTCATTCCTAGACTTACAACCCTAGAAGAGCTAAATCATATTTTGCCAAGGTCCAGCATCAGCTTGAGAGAGAGTCTTGAGGAAGGGGTAAGTGGGAGGAGCAAAATAATGAGACAGAGTAAGTGATGGATGCAAGCTGACAGCTCTGTAATATGCTCGAGATAACTCTTTCTTGCAGACCAAATCCTAGTCTTTTGTTTGCATAAGCTACTTTCTTAGAAATTATATATTACTTTAATCATTTACCCGATGTTCCCTTTTGATCATTCCACAAATCAGCATTTTATGACCTTAGCTCCTTGACTCTTAGAAACTGAAATACAGAGCACATTTGAAGCAAATAAACCAGACAACAAGTACTATTATTTTACATAGCAAGTCCTATGTGGTTTGCAGAGAAGAACACGTGTGATTGTCAACTCTAGGCATAAAGGCTATTTTTATGTGAGAAAATTAGCTTTAAGTATAATACTTTTATGAGTTTTTTATAATTTAGCTAGCTCTTGTTTGTGCTGATACAAGCAGCATTGAAGTTCATTCTTGCAATTTTTAGGTACCTCAAGATATTCTTTTAATCTTTGGATTTTTTCTTTTATTCATATCAGGAACTCCAAGGCTTATTATTGGAAAATATTAAGCAATCCCAGAGGGGGATCACTTAAAATTGGGATCACTTGATATTATTAATATCTTTTATCTTGATACCAAACATTTTGTCTGTTCCCATCCTCTATTTGGATCCCACATATAACTACTTCCCTTAGGAGTAGAATATCTGGATCAATTTTAGCTGTTTAATGGCTTTCATGGAGGAGATCACCATTTTACCATTAATATTATATAACCATCTATCTGAGCCTCTGAGCCTTTTTTTTTAATTATTTATTTATTTATTTATTTATTTATTTATTATTTATTTATTTTTAGCTATTTCTTTCTCTTTTGTGATCCAGGTTTTTCCTCTATTGACCAAATCATGTCCTGACATTAGTGCAGTTGCCTCTGTTCTTCCAGGTCTGTGAAGCCCCTCATACAATTCATATTGTATTCTTATATTTTGTATAGTTTAGAAATCCTATAAAGGACAATTCTTACATTGATTTATGTACTCTTGAACTAATCATTTCAGAATTCTTTCCCACAGCCTTAAGTGATGTTCTGAAGCTCACAGTATCACCATTTTGCTGAAGATCACTGGAAAACATTCTTGCTTTTTGTAATTGTGCTGTTTCTGATTATCTTGGAGTCATTAACCTTGGCAGAGAGAACATTCCACAATAACTTTGACAGGAAGAACATTCCCCAAAGGAGGAACATGAAGTAAAATATATGCATTATTATGCAAACAAGCTATAATGCCTAAGGCAACCATGAGCACTCAAAGAGACCCACATCCTGCTGGCTCTGCTCCAGAGGCAGGAACCTTGTCACACTGTCCCTTCTGTAGCCATGCTAGAGACAGCAAGATTCCTCTACTCATTCAAGTCATGTTAACTTAGACCTTGTTATTGTGGAGCATAGATAAATCAGCCACACCAAGAGCTAGCCTAAAAAATTGTGAAAAATTCTTGTAAAAATGATTGCTTAACAATCAATGTTTAACTTGTTAGAAAGCAATAGATAACTGAACAGGTCAAATGAAATAAAATAAACAGAACTGTTACTGGGCTGAAAACATAGCTCATCCATTAAGGACACTGCTACTCTTCCAGAGGATCCAAACTCCCCTCCTATCACTCAGTGGTTTAGAAGCTCACAACTGCCTGTAACTCCAGCTTCTGGAGATCTGATACCCTCTTCTGGTTTCCACAAAAATCTGCACACACATTAGAGAACAAGAGAGAAAGGAGAGAGAGAGAGAGAGAGAGAGAGAGAGAGAGAGAGAGAGAGAGAGAGAGAGAGAGAGAGAGAGAGAGAGAGGAGACGAGGGAGAGAGGTAATTGTAACAAAAAAACTAGTTCAATTGGTATTTTTACCATAAAGTGCATGCTTATTAATGTTGGTTGCCTTCTGTTTTTCCCTTTGAAGTTTTCCATTCTTCCTGATATACATCCAATACTGCCAATGTCTTATGAAGATCCTAATACTGAAAACAAGTTAAAAATGTAGAAGGAAAGTTGAGACTCAAAAATCTCTAAAAGGCCAAAAATCTATTTGTTCCTGAGTACTCATATGGAGAAACTTCTATTTCATTTTAAAATTTTAAGATAAATTTAACTGTGTATACTTTATCTTACAACATATTACAAATATATAGATATAGAAATAGTAAAATGGTTATTATAGTGAAGGAAGGTAACTCATATGTCATATTACATAGTTGATTTGTTCTCTTGTAAGAGCAATTGAAGTCTATTTAATGAAAACCTTTAGTGAAATACAATTTATTGACTGTAGTTCTCATGTGATATGTTAAACCTATAAACTTCCTATATCTCATAGATCTGCTTTTTGGTATTCTTTGCCTACTTATTCATTTCTTTCCCTCCTCACTTCCTCTGGAAACACTGTTTAGTTAGTTGTTTGGTTTATTTGAGATAGGGTCTTAAGATGTACCTAAAGCTGATCTCAATTTCACAATCTTCCTGCCTCATCCTTTCAAGAACTGAGATTATAGGTGTGTATCAGAATCCCAGCTATCACTATTTTATTTTCTATCTATGTATGTTTCAAATTTTATTTTCAGACTATATTTATAAGAAAAGTCTATTTTTAAATTGATCATATAAATGGTATAATGAGAGAAGTGGAAAAACACAGTTCTAATTAGGGAGGGGAAGGGAGATAAATACTGGATAGTGGAGGGAGATAAAAATATACCAAGGATGCCTGACAAAAATCATAAAGAATCATACCATTAACTGTCTACCTAAAAACCCCTAACACCAGACATGAGAAGCCCTCTTTCAATTGCTAGTTAAAGTTTGTCCCAAGAGAATTCTAAAGGTTATTGCTAGTACCCTTGGTTGCCTCCTAAAAGCTAGAAAATAAGTTCCTATTGCTAAAAACACCATGAATGTCAGTCAGAGGACTCAGAGGCTCCTGAGCTGAAATTAACCCTGAAGACCTCCTCCCCAAGGACTAGCTCTTATGGTACCAGAAGCATTAGCTATCACGGTTATGGAGCCAGAGGAACATCCCTATAGTGCTTCCAGGAATGCAAACTTTTACAGTCATTAGGGAAATCAGTGTGGCTGTTCCTCTGAAAGATGTGAGTAAACTCTTCCTTAAAACTCAGCTATACTATACCTGGGCATATACCCAAAGGATGTTCCATTCTACACAAGGATACTTTCTTATTAACAATGTTCATTGCTACTGTATTCATAATAGCTAGAAACTGAAAACAACCTAGATATCTCACAACCAAAGAATGAATAAAGAATACGTGGTACATCTACACAAAGGAGTGTTACTCAGCTATTAAAATCAATGATATCATGACATTTTGGCAGGCAAATAAAAGGAACTAGAAAAAAGTGAGTAAGATAACAGAGACTCAGAATGACAAATATTATTGGTACCTTGTCCAGTAGTCATCATATTGGCTTACTCTGGGAGCAGAGGGGGAAAATACAGAGACCCACAGCCAGACATTATGCAAAGTATCTAAACTGGAGCTTGTGCGCTCTCACAGACTAGGGAATGGAAGGATTTTAGGAGTCAGAGAAGATGAAGGCCACCAGGAAAACATGACACACTGAAACAACTAAGCAGGACTATATGGTCTCACAGAGACTGAAGTAGCAAGCATGTAGTCTGTACAGGTCTGCACCAGATCTTCTGCATATATGTTATGGCTGTTAGCTTTGTAGTTATTTTTTAAATCTGATTTCTTGTGGTGATACTTTTATAAGTCTTTCTGGTAAAGGTTGTGATTACAGTATGTGGAGGGACTAAGCACAAGAATCCTTTACATGCATAACATAAATTTAAATTTTTCTTTTTTCCCCCTCATTTCTTTGTTTTATTGAATATTTTATTTACATTTTAAATGTGAAACTTTCCCCATTTCCCTCCCACCCAGGACACCCTATCCCATCCCCATCCTCCTGCTTCTATGAGGATGTACTCCACCTACCCACCTACTCCCATGACCCAACTCCCACCTCCCCAACCACGAATTCCCCCACACTGGGGCATCCAGCCTTCACTAGACAAAGGACTTCCTCTCCCACCTATGCCCAATAGGGCCATTCTTCCCTACATATACAGCTGGAGACATGGATCGCTCCCTATATGCTCCCAGGCTGGTGGTTTAAGACCCTGGGAACTCTGGTTGGTTGGTATTGTTGCTCTCCCCATGGGGCCAAAAACCCTTTCAGCTCCTTCAGTCTCTCTCTAACTCCTCCATTGGGAACCCCATGATCAGTTCAATGGTTAGCTGTGAGCATCCATCTCTGTATATTGAGGCTCTGGCAGACCTCTAAGGAGACAGTTATATCAGGCTTCCTGTCAGCATGTTCTTCCTGGCATCCACTTCAGCATCTACCTTGGTGGGAGAGTCTCCAGATGATCCCTCCTTCAGTATCTGTCCCACACTTTCTCTCTATATTTGCTCCCATGAGTATTTTGTTACTCCTTCCAAGAAGGACTGAAGCACCCACACTTTGGTCTTCCTTCTTCATGAGCTTCTTGTGGTCTGTGAGTTGAATCTTAGGTATTGAGAGCTTTCGGGCTAACATCCAATTATCAGTGAGTGAATACCATGTGTGTTCTTTTGCAATTGGTTACCTCACTCAGGATGATATTTTCTAGCTTCATTGATTTACCTAAGAATTTCTCGAATTCATTGTTTTTAATAGCTGAGTAATATTCCATTGTGTAAATGTACCATATTTTCTGTATCCATTCCTCTGTTGAAGGACATCTGGGTTTTTTTCCAGCTTCTTGCTATTATAAATAAGGCTGCTATGAACATAGTGGAGCATATGTCCTTGTTATATGTTGGAGCATCTTCTGGGTATATGCCCAGAAGTGGTATAGCTGGGTCCTCAGGAAATGATATGTCCAATTTTCTGAGGAACCACCAGACTGTTTTCCATAGTGGTTGCACCATCTTGCAATCCCACTAACAATGGAGGAGTGTTCCTCTTTCTCTACATCCTCGCCAGCATCTACTATCACCTGAATTTTTGATCTTAGCCGTTCTGACTGGTGTGAGGTGGAATCTCAGGGTTGCTTTGATTTGCATTTTCCTGATGACTAAGGATGCTGAACATTTCTTTAGGTGCTTCTCCGCCATTTGTTTTTTCCTCATTTTAGAATTCTTTGTTTAGCTCTGTACTCCATTTTTAATAGTTATTTGGTTGTCTGTATTCTAACTTCTTGAGTTCTTTGTATATATTGGATATTAGTCCTCTATCAGATGTGGGATTGGTAAAGATCTTTTCCCAATCTGTTGGTTGCCGTTTTGTCCTATTGACAGTGTCCTTTGCCTTACAGAAGCTTTGCAATTTTATGAAGTCCCATTTTTCAATTCTTTTTTTTTTAATTTTTTATTTTTAATTTTTTTTTTCAGCAAATCAAAAAAATTTAAAAGCATTCAAACAGAATAAAATGAAAAGAAACAAACAAGCAAAATACCAAGGGTCAGATATACTTATACAAGAATTCTATAGAGCCATTTTTCAATTCTTGATCTTAGAGCATAAGCCATTGGTGTTCTGTCAGGAACTTTTCCCCTGTATAAATGTGTTTGAGACTCTTCCCCACCTTCCTTTCTATTAGTTTCAGTGTATCTGGTTTTATGTGAAGGTCCTTTATCCACTTGGACTTGAGCTTTGTACAAGGAGATAAGAATGGATCAATTTGCATTCTTCTGCATGTTGTCCTCCAGTTGAATCAGCACCATTTTTCTGAAAATGCTGTCTTTTTTTCCACTGGATGGTTTTTAGCTCCTTTGTCAAAGATCAAGTGACCATAGGTGTGTGGGTTCATTTCTGGGCATTCAATTGTATTCCATTGATCTTCCTGCCTGTCTCTGTACCAATACTATGCAGTTTGTTTTTTTTTTATCAGTATTGCTCTGTAGTACAGCTTGAGGTCAGGATGGTGATTCCCCCTAAAGTTCTTTTATTGTTGAGAATAGTTTTCTCTATCCTGGGTTTTTTGTTATTCCCAATAAATTTGAGAATTTCTCTTTCTAACTCTGTGAAGAATTGAGTTGGTATTTAATGGGGATTGCATTGAATCTGTAGATTGCTTTTGGCAAGATGCCATTTTTATACATTAATCCTGCCAATGCATGAGCATGGGAGATCTTTTCATATTATGAGATCTTCTTCAATTTCTTTCTTCAGAGACTTCAAGTTCTTGTCATACAGATCTTTCACTTGCAAGGTTAGATTCACACCAAAGTATTTTAAATTTTTCTTATATAAAGCTGGTATTTATACCTCTATACAGATACACTTGTCATCATAATATTAAAACACTTCCAATTCATACATTTTATTTCAAAAATAGCAATATATATATGTGTATAATTCAGTTTTAACCCATATTCAATAACTGTGAGAGCAGGTGTGTCTCTGACTCTTTTTTCTGTTCTTGAATCTCCTTTTTCTCCTGTTAGGTTGCCTGTCCAGCATTCATGTGAGGGAGATTGCCTTGCTGCCTTATTGTATTTTGATTTAGTGTGTTTGGTCTCTTGGAGACTGCTTCCTTTCTGATGGGAGATGGAGGAGGAGTGGATGCAGGGAATAGGAAAGGTAACGGGGAGCTGGAGGAGTAGAAGAGGGAAAACTGTGGTTGGGATGTATTGTGTGAGAAAATTCTATTATAGATCGTACTGATTTAAAAATAGTTTCCCTGTCTGTTGTTTTCCTTTTCATTATCTCCATGTATCGTGTTCCAGAGATAATGCTTTTACTTTTGAAATATCTCAATTACTTGATTTTTGTTTTTAGTTTCTTTTGTAGATCAGTGCTTTTCATGTCATACCTAAAAATTTATTTTCAAGCTCAGTGTCTTGAAGATTATCTTCAGTTTCCTTCTGAAATTTTATGTTTCACACTTAAGCCTTTGTTTCATCTTGAGAAAAAAAATCTTCTGTAATATGCATTTTAAGCTGTAACTTTATGAGTTAAAAACCTGAAAAAACGATTTATAAATTCTAAGAAGCTATAGTTTTCTACAGGGATTATCATCTCAGAGCAACAACAGATTTTCTGAAACCCTATAGATTTAATTTTTTCTTGTTGTGCTGATGAAGGCAATTCTAAATAAAAATGGATATTAATACGGTCCCTACCTTTCTCCTGCTTTTGTTGCTATGCTTCCAACACTCCAACATTACATCGGAAGTTTATTGTCTGAATTCTTAAAAATGCTCTCATCAGATTAATGAACTTCTCTCATGTTCCTAGTTTAATACTTTTAAAATTAGGAATGGATTTGGGATTTACTGAATAATTTCCCCCATAGGCTTAGATGATTATAAAATGGTTTATGTATTAATATGAGTTTTGTTAGATTTTCTGTTTAAAACAACTGTGAATTGCTGGCATAGGCCCAGCTTAGTCATACTGCACCGTATTTGTTGCATGTCACACTATGGAATCTGATACTGTGTTACCTAACATTTTGAATCTGTATTAACAAGATTGTCCTAGGATTTCTCTTTTGTATTACCCTTATGATGTTCTTGGAAAAGATGTGGAGAGAGCTTCATCCTAGTATTTGTTATGCTTGTGTATATGTCCTTTCTGCTGATTGAAATTAACCTGAAAAGCATTCGTGTATCTTTTATCTTGCATCTTTTCTATAAAGGATTTTAAATTAGTGGCCTAGGCCTTAGTTAAGTTAGTGCTTATATCTTCTGTAGTTGAATGTATCCTAAAAGATACAGATTGGGAACTTAATTCTTAATCCAAATTATTAGGAGAGGGGGCCTGATGGGAGGTGTTTATATAAATGATCCCACTCCAGCAGCATGGAGTAGCTAGCACTGAACCCAACCTTCCTGGAATCTGAGTATTTTATATAAATCTTGAAGTACATGCACAAACTACACCCATGAATTTTTTAAAAGGGTAGTACAGGCTGCCCCAGAGTTCCTCTGAGGTTCAGTTCATCACACCAGTTGCCTACTAACATGGGAATTTAAAAACAGCCTAATTTAATACCATGGCCATTGCTTTCCCACAGAGAGGAGAAAGGGGGAAGGACTGGAGGGAACCAGGGGGGAGGTGGTGACTGCTATCTGGGATTAAAGTGGATAAATATATAAATTAATAAAAAAACCTTGAAACATAAAGGAAAAGATTCAAAGCCTCAATCCCTTCATTGTTCCCTTTGGCACTAAGGAGTTGTTATTCTTACAGCTTTAAGAAGGGTAGATGAACAAGCTCCCCCTTTCAGGCCCTTTGTGAATACTCAACTCTGGCAGTTGCAGATTAATTGTAAATTTAGAACTAATACACTTGCATAGATGGACAAATATACTATCTCCCTAGACTAATTATTTAATGCTTACATATTTCTCTTATTTCACAAACTGTGACAGACTCTAACTATTCTTCAACTTAGGATTTAATCAATGACTTGTTAAAGCTCCCATGCCATTATGACACTGACCCTTGCAGACACAATTAGGCCTGACTGATACTCTGTTCACCAAAGCTACCATTTCCATCGTGGTTTTCTGTCTTAGATTCTCTTGCATTCTAAATACAGTTTAATATTTAAACGTCTATTTATGGACATATTTTGCTAAGTGAGCCCTATTTGAATTAAGTCACATGAGTCACATATTTTAAGTTGTACTACAACTTCACTTGTTGGCAGAACTGCCCAAAACACGAAAATAAATGACAGCAATCTTTTCCAGAAATGGCAAACAGAACAAATCCTTAGTTCATTAGATGTTTAGTCAACCATTATGTTGACAAAAACTTACTTTTGTAAGGCTAATAACCATCTGAAAACTTTTGGGAGGATATTTACAGGAATAAAAAGAGAGTGACCACCTACTTTATGTCCCAACAGTCAATGTATCATTGTATTAATAGCAACAAGCATATTAGGTTTTTGGTTTAACTACTGCAGTAGTGCTATAAGCAATATATTTACAGCTATATTTTAAAGGCCTTAATGCTGGGTGTGGTAATGCATACCTTTAGCTCAAGCACTCAGGAGTCAGAAGCAGAAGCGCTCTGTGAGTACTATGCCAGCCTGATCCAGCCCAGCCACAGCTACAGAGGGAATCCTATCTCACAAACCTCAAAAAATGCTTTTCAGTGTAAAACCGGTTAGCTGTATTCTATGTGTCCCTCTCCATTTATTTCATTTTTATTTGGTTTTTTAGAAGACAAGGGTTTCTCTTCGTGTAGCGCTGGCTGTCCTGGAACTCATTCTATAGACCAGGCTGGCCTTGAACTCAGAAATCCGCCTGCCTCTGCCTCCCAAGTGCTGGGATTAAAGGCGTGCGCACCACCACCTGGCTTTTTTCTTTTCTTTTTTTTTTTTTTTTAAAGCAATTGGTGAATATATGTATGTTCCTATGGCTTCTGTAACATGGAATCTGATGTGTGGAGGATGACATTAAGTAGTTATATATAAGACTATTTTGGACAGTTAATTATTGAGTCATTCATGACACATGGACTTTATTATATCATAATGTATGGTGTCATCCTCTGATAGAATGGCTGGACTGAGATCAACTATTAACTTGCTTTTCTACATCTACTGAAATTTTCAAGGGCAGAGTCCTCATTTCTTGCAAACCCATAGAAGTATGCCTGCAACATGGCATCTAAATACACATGCGTCTGTTTAACATGAAAGCAGATTATCAGTTTCTTGTAGCATAGGATTTCTGGGTGGAACCCAACTTGGTTTTGCTTGCTAAGGTGAAAGATTTTAAAATTCACAGGCCAAAAAAAAAAAAAAAAAAAAAAAAAAAAAAAAAAAATTTTTTTTTTTTTTTTTTTTTTTTTTTTTTTTTTTTTAAAAAACTTCGGAGTTGAAACAACGGGCCCCATTTTTGGGTCCCAAGATCCAAAGATAACTTTTGCTCAAGTTACCACAACCCCCCCCCTAAAAAATATTTCCCCTAAGTAGCTTCATTTTCCCATTCCACATGAACCCTTAAAAAATTTTGGATGGGCCCAAAGGGGGAAAACAGTTCTATTTGCCCTGATTTCTCCAAGGTTTTTTAAACGGCTTTTTTTTTTTCCCAAAACCAGAAAGGTTTATATTTAAATTTTTTAATTTGAAAACTAAAATGAACTGCATTTTTTTTTTTGGATTTAATTCAATAAAGGGGAACCCCCCCGGTTGCTATTTTTTTTTTTTAAATCAAAAAAACCCAAATGGTAAGCTTTGTTTTTATAGAAGATTTGAGTTTGAAATTTTCCTGTTTTCTTCCTTTGGTTCTTACCGGTCTTGATATTCATTTAGAAACTAAAGCAGGAAAGGAAAAATTCACCGGGGATGAAGTTGGTGCCACCCCCGGGACCTATGTTCTTGACCCAGGGAAAAAAAACCCTTTAGTTCCCCCCCAATTAGCGGGTTTAAATTTAATTTTTTTCATCCCTTTATTTTTTTTTTTTTTTTTTGTTTTTTTGGGGGGGTTTTTGTTTTCCCCCTTTATTCCAAAAAAACCATTTCTTTCTGTTTTAATATTGACGGGGATAGTTTGGAGTTTAAAAAATCTGCCCCCCGTTCTCCCCCGGGTGGAAGAAGGTTTCCTTTAAAGCCTAATGGGGTTGGCCGGGAGTTTGGGGGGTGGGGGGGTTTGTCACCAAGGACTTTCAAGCCATGAATCCACAAAGGACCAAATTGGTTATCGCTCAAATAATGCCCCAAGACAGAACCAGGGGGACTAATGGGAATCAAGGGGTCAACTGAAAGGGACATTTCTTTTCATTTAGGTTTAATTTGTGAATCCATTTTCTCTTAAATTTTCTTCATCCCTTTCCCTAATAGGGGAATTTTTCCCCAAAAAAATCCAATAATACTAAAAGTCTTCGGGGGGATCGGGGGATTTTGATAATTCCAAATCTAGACACTTAATGTACCGGTGAAAAATCTTGGCCAAAAGGGGGACTATAAAATTAAAAATATTTCCCAGGGCCCGGAATTTTAAAAATAGGACTGCTATTGTCATAGGGGGGGTTCCCCTTAATATGAAAAAGATATTTGTAATATAAAAGTCAATTTTGTGGGGAGGATTTGAATTGTTTAAATCTAGAAAAAAAATAAAAGGTTGTTTAATGAAAAGGAAGGAGTGGCTGATGGGGGTGGGGACGAGAAACTTGGGGGAGGGGGACGGGTTCCTTGAAGAACGGGGGGGGTTTTTCCGGCCCGGAGGGGTTAAGAATGGAAGAATTTTTTTCCTCCCCAGCTCCTATTTTGGGGTTTGAGGGGGGGAAAATGGTAAAAAAGTCCTTGAGGGGGAAAATTTTTTTTAGAGTTTTTACAGTTCCATTGGGGATAACCCGCGAGAGCATTAGAAAAGGACTGGGGGTATTCAAAACAAGGGGGGCCTGTTTTTAGTGGCACGGGTGTTCGGGACCTAGGGGTAAATAAAGGGGGCTCTTTTTGACCTGGGGAGGCTGAACCTTGCCACCCCCGGGTTTGGGGGAGTAAAGATAAGGGGGGCCCTCAAAGGGCATTTCCCGACTGGCTCCTATGCCGGCCACCATAATTAGGGTTTTTAAATCCTTTCAATTGAAAGGGGGGCATGGGTTGTGTTTCCCTTCTGGGATTAGCTAGGGGGGGTTGTCTTTTCCGAGGAAAATTCACATTAGCAGGTATAGGGGGGGGGGGGGGTGGGGACCCCAGTGGGGGGGGTTCATTGCAAAAACTGGTGAAATCCCCCGGATTTGGGGAATGCATTTGTTGGGGTGGGGGGGGGGGGAGCAGGACTGACTGGACTGCCGGTTTTAGGTTTTTGCACTAGGACTTGGATTAAGAAATTTTGGGAGGAAAAAGGTGTTTTTTTTTGTGGTGTTTTTTTTGTTGGGGTCCCTTTGGGTTTTTTTTTGAGCAAGTTTCCTGGGCCTTAGGTGTGGTTTTGGCTGTCCCACGCCCCCAAAAATTGCCCAGGGGGGTCTAATTTAAAAAACACCTATTTTCCTCTTAGCGTGGTCCCGGGTGTGTGTTGTTTGGGGTGGGTATGGGGGGGTGTAGGCGGGTTCTTCTTTAAATTGAAAATGGAAAATAAAAAAATTGGGTAGTTTGTTTTTGGGCAAACCCATTTGGTTTTTTTGTTTGGTAACTAAATTCAAAGGGGGTCAAGGTTTGTGTGTAAAATGGGTACGGGTGTTCTGGGGTTTGGGTTTTTTTTTTTCCCATTTTAAAAGTCCCCCAAAAAAACTGGGTGGGGGCCACGCTTCCCCCTTTGGGGGAAATTTTACAAGAAGGGGGGTTAAAAAGGGGGAAGATTTTGCCCAAATGAAAAAAAAAATTTGTTGGGGAAGAGGGAATGAGAAAAGCCTTAATGATGGGAATTTTCCCCGGTGGGTATTTCCCTTAGCTTCCAACCTTGGGTTTCCCTGGTTATTTTGTCCCTTTTTTCCATCATTTGGGTGGTGAAGGGGGGATACACCTTGGATCGCCATCGGAATTTGCTTCCGGTGCGGGAAAACCCCCCAATTACCCCATGGTCCAATCGCGGGGGCCTGTGGGGCGGGCGAAGGAAAAATTGGAATTTAGTCTTTTAAAACGGCGGGAAGGTGGGCTTCTATAGTTAGAGGTGAGTTGTTCCCGGGGTGTACAAAGGGGTTTCAAATTATCCCCAAAAAAGTCACCTTCAAGGCTCATTGCACAATATGTTTATAGAACAGAATGTGATCAACACCTGTTCTGAACCCTATATAGTCCCCCCCCAAAAGATTTATTCTTCAGTAGTTAAAACAGCCCACTGTGGGTTCATATCCTACTACCAACATAGCAGCCACAACCACCTATAATTCTAGTTCCATGGGACCCAACCTCATTTCCTACCTTCTTCAGGCACTGCATGAACATGGTGCAACATACATACATGCAAGCATAAGTGTTTGCTTTCTTTGGGGGTTGTCTCCAGTTTCTCTTCTACTTTTACTCATCTGTTTACTTACAGTACTCCAGGAACAATCAACACATTCAGTTATTTGTAATTAAGTTTTATTTCTCACTTCTCAAAGGAACATAAACACTTCAGTAAATGCCAATGTCTTCATTCAAAATCATTAATCTATAATGTTAGAACTTGGGGGAAAGATAGAAGAGACACTTCCCGGTATCTTTAGGTTCATTCCCACAATTCCGCCCACCTACCTCATTCCTGAAAAGAATGAATCTGATACTTATGACAGGAAGGGGTGTATACTATCAGTTGTAGATAAAAACTCATTAAAGTGAAATCAAACATCTGCCTTATTCTTTAGTTCTATTGGATGAATTTTGCATTTACTGCTAGGTTAATGAGCAGACTTACCATGCTGAATTATAATGATCTCAAAAGCATTTAACTCGAAATACACAGTATGAATTATAAAAATGATGCCCCTATCGAATGATACATGTGACCTGGAAATAACATTAACAAAATAAAAGAAGCTTAGGTTTACTTGTTTATATTCAACTAGTTTTGATGTTACATTACTGCATGATAATGTTATAACAAGTTTATGAAATATAGAGTAAATCTCCATCCTACTCCTGGCTTCTCTTCTCTGAGTCAACATAGCCCAAAATATTCTTTTTTCTATCATTGAATTTTTAAATCTAATTTTTATATTGATTTATATTAAATTTATCATTTGATGCTTTTATACATGTTTATAATGTATTCTGGTTATTCTACCTACTCCCATCGTTTTCGAATTTCTTTCCTAACCCCTGTAACTACTACTTTCTCTTGTAAGTCCTTTCCTCATACTCATGTCTTCTTTGATTTGTGACCTACTGAGTTTAACCAGGACTACCTGTGTGACCATAGGTTAAGAACTCTGTGGAGTCTGGTGAGCTCATCTGTGAGTACACAACTAAAGACAATGAATGAATGCCCTCCTATAATCCATTTGTACGCAATAATTCAGCAAGGAGAAGGAGGGACCTATAAGCCACTCCCTGATCCAGTATTAGATATTGACAAAACCAGTCTTGTGCAGGAATATGCAGTTCATGTGAGATGTTTACCATGTTTACCACGATGTGTCATGTTCAGAAGACAATAATTCACACTCCTCTCTATCATCTGTCTCCTAGATTCTTCTGCACTGTCCCTGAGCCTTACACAGAGCATTCAAGCATTCCTCTCCTCTCCTCTCCTCTCCTCTCCTCTCCTCTCCTCTCCTCTCTCTCCTCTCCTCTCCTCTCCTCTCCTCTCCTCTCCTCTCCCTTTCCATTTCCTTTCTTTTCTCTTCTTTCCTTTATCTTTATCAGATATGGTAATACTGGCTTTGTAGGAGGAGTTTGAAGTGTCGTGTCTATTTCTATTTTGTGGAATAAGCAATGGTTCTAGTTCTGCTTTAAATCTCTGGTAAACTCTACTGTGAATCCATGTGGAACTGAGTGGCTTTTAGTCTGAAGAGATTTTTCTTTATTACTCTTTCAATCTCCTTGCTTGTTTAATAGGTCTGTCTAAATTGTTTACCTAATATTGGTTTAATTTTTGTAAGTCATATACTTCTATAAAGTCACAGTTTCTTTCAGATCTTGTTTTAACTTTGATGGCTCATGTGTATCTATCTAGAAATGTATCTAGAGAGGTCTATTTAATGTCTATTGTGATGTCTCTCTCTGCATCTCTAACTGTATTAATTAGTCTTTTTCTTCTTTTGGATAATTTGGCAAAGAACTTCTCAGTCTTATTTTCTCTTTTCAAAGAGCCAATTATTTGTTAACCTGATTTTTTTAATATTAATTTTATTAATTTTGCCCTTGTTTTGATAGTTTCTCCTATCTACTGCTCTTGGGTTTCTTTTACTCCACATTTTTTTAAAACTCTTGAGGTACATCATAACATTTATTGGGCCATTTCTGATTTGTTTTTAGTAATTCACATAATAATTATCTTTGTTGAGAAAAACGACATGAAATGAAATTAAGACCATCTAGGAAAATTCAGGCCGTAGGATTACTAGGATAAACAAATGGCAAAATGTTTCTCTTCTAGCTAACTCTAAGTACCTTTTAGGTCAGGATGGGTAAATCATCCAAGTAGTGGAGATACTATCATCATGTTTAAAAAGGTGTTCAGATGTATTAGACTCTAAAGCTTCTAAGGGGAAGTTAATCTTGCTTCCATTTTGTTTTAAACTCATTTTAATTTATGATCTGAAGCAAGGTATCTTTAAATGTGGTGCATTGCCATATTGTTGTTAATAGAATCTTTATATTTTGTGCTGAACATGAAGAACCCCAAATGACTGATTTGCAAAGTCTTAGACATTTACTCGAAGCAGTATTATATGGAGGTTAATGTGTCTGTACCTCCCAATGCAGGATAAAGGAGAGAGTATTCTGGAAGGCTCTAGGGATACAAGAGGCAAGAATTTCATAGAGAATTCTTTACTTTGTTTATATTTTAGCTGGACAGTTTAGGAGCTTAATTTATATAAAGCCATAGTTTCAGTTTAGCTTTAGTTTAGAAAGAAAGTGGAAGGAGTAAAAGTCATTATAGAAGTACAAGAGAAATGACAAACAAGCGGACACATTATATGTCAAGGCTATGGACAGGGCTCAGCATGTGTTTGGTCATTAGCTTTATACTCAACTATTAAGGCCAGCCTTTTGTTCCTCTAGAGAGTCAGCATTGCAAGTTCAGAAGCTAGGCAAAAATATTGTTTAACGCTTTTTAAAATCCCCTCCTGTTTACATCAGAAGATGCATAACAAGAAGAAACTGCAGAGGGCTGTGATGAACTGAAGCATCCTTTAGAAAAAGGATTCTCAGATGTGATTTTAGTAGACTTGGTAATTGACAGGACATCTTGTCTGGAGCTGGCTTGGGTGATTCATTAATTTTGTTGAACAGTTGGTTGGCATCAAAATAATCATGGTCGAAATACCCCTGAGGAGTGCCTGCCAAATTTGCTGTTGCAATTTAGTGCTCGAAAAAGCACTAAAATTCCTAATGTGAACAATGTCCCTTTCTTGACAGTACGCAAGTGGCTTTCATAGCTAGAAGTCCTTAAACATTTCTTTCACTTTCTGGACTTCTTTATTTATCTCTAGACTTCTTTATCTCCAAGTGGGTCTAAGGCTGTGAAGGTGATGTTCTCGGGGGGCCCTTTCTGGAGGTAATTAAGGAGCATAGTCAGAACAGAGGACAGCATAGGAGAGGATCAAGGGGACATGGTGGAAAAATATTACTCTGAGAAAGATATCCCAGAAATTGTGTAGATGGCCAAGTGTTGGATAACACAGGCATAGTAAAATACCAAACTGCAGTGGGTAGAGGAGAAGTTGAAGCTGCAAATGATAAAGCCTAATTCCAAACATCAATAGCTAGGCTTATACCAAAACCATCATTGGCCCAAACCTGAAGACGACTTCTTGTGGCTCTGGAGCATGAAAGTAAGCAGATTTCCAAAGTGGTTTTCACCAGCTTTAGGTCCCACCAGTAATGGATAAATGTTCCTCTTTTTCCACATCCTTGCCAGCATCTGCTGTCACCTGCATTTTTGAATTTAGCTTTTCTGATTGGTGTCTGGTGGAATCTCAGGGTCATTTTGATTGGCATTTCTCTGTTGACTAAGGATGTGGAACATTCCTTTAAGTGCTTCTCAGCCATTCGAGATTCATCAGTTGAGAATTCTTTGTTTAGCTCTGTACTCCATTTTTAATAAGGTTATTTGGTTCTCTGGAGTCTAATCTCTTAAGTACTTTATATATTTTGGACATTAGCCCTCTATCAGATGTAGGGTTGGTAAAGATCTTTTCCCAATTTGTAGGTTGCTGTTTTGTCCTGTTAATAATGTCCTTTGTCTTACAGTGTCCTTTCAATTTTATGAGGTCCTATTTGTCAATTGTTGATCTTAGAGAATGAGCCATTGATGTTCTATTCAGGAAAATTTCCCTTGTGCCAATGTGTTCGAAGTTCTTTCCCATTTTTCTTCTATTATATTCAGCGTACCTCATTTTGAGCTTTGTACAATGACATAAGAATGGATCAATTTGCATTCTTCTACATGCTGACCTCCAGTTGAACCAGCACCATTTGTTGAAAATACTGTTTTCCCCCTCCCACTGGATGATTTCAGCTTCTTTGTCAAAGATCAAGTGACCATAGATGTATGGATATATTTCTAGGTCTTCAATTCTAATCCATTGATCTCCCCGCCTGTCTCTGTACCAATACCATGTGGTTTTTTATCACTATTGTTCTGTAGTACATCTTGAGGTCAGGGATGGTGTTTCCCCAGAATTTCTTTTATTGTTGATAATGGTTTTCGCTATCCTGGGATTTTTGTTATTCCAGATGAATTTGAGAATTGCTCTATCTCTGTGAAGAATTTAATTGAAATTTTGATGAGAATTTCATTGAATCTACAGATTGCTTTTGATAAGCTGGCCATTTTTACTATGTTAATCCTGCCAAACATCTTCTGAGGTCTTCTTTGATTTCTTTCTTCAGAGACTTGAAGTTCTTGTTACACAGATCTTTCACTTTCTTGGTTAGAGTCACAGCAAGATATTTTTATTATTTTTAACTACTGTGAAGGGTGTCGTTTCCCTAACTTCCTTCTCAGCCCATTTATCCTTTGAGTACAGGAAGGCTTCTGATTTGTTTGAATTAATTTTATATCCAGCCACTTTTCTGAAGTTGTTTATCAATTGCAGGAGTTGTTTGGTAGAATTTTTGCAGTCATGTATACTATCATATCATCTTCAAATAGTGATATCTTGACTTCCTCCTTTCCAATTTGTATCACTTTGATCTTCTTTTGTTGCCTAATTGTTCTGGCTAGAACTTTAAGTAGTATATTGAATAGACAGGAGAAATCAATCTGGTGTTCCGCAGAAAATTGGGAACAGTTCTACCTGAAGACCTAGCTATACCACTCTTGGGCATATACCCAGAAGATCATCCTACATATAACAGGTCACATGCTCCACTAAGTTTATAGCAGCCTTATTCATAATAGCCAGAAACAGGAAACAACTCAGATGTCCCTCAACAGAAGAATGGATACAAAACATGTGGTACATTTACACAATGGAGTACTACTCAGCTACTGAAAACAATGACTTCATTAAATTCACAGGAAATGGATGGAATTAGAAAATATCATCCTGAGTGAGATAACCCAGTCACAAAAGAACACATGGTATGTACTCACTGAGAAGTAGATATTAGCCCAAAAGCTCAGAATATCGATGATACAACCCACAAACCATATGGAGCTTAAGAAGCAGGAAGACCAAAGTATAGATGCTTCAATCCTACATAGAACAGGAAACAAAACAATCACAAGAGGTAAAGGGAAGGAGGGACCTAGGAGGGATGGGAAAGGGGGGGAACAGTATCAGGTACTAGAAGGGACAGGTGAATACAGAGGGTCAGGAAATTGAATAGAAACATGTAGTAGTGTGGGATGGGGAGCTGGAGGTAGCCACTAGAAAGTCTCAGATGCTAGTGAAGCAGGAGGCTCCTAGGACCCAACTGAGATGACTTCAGCTGAAATACCCAACAAAGGGAGATAAAACCTTTAGAGTCCACTGCCAGTAGATAGGCACTGCCCTCAGTTGAAAAATGGGGCCACCCACATATCTCAACATTTTTAACCCAGAATTGTTCCTGTCCAAGGAAAGACAGGGACACAAAATAGAACAGAGACTGAAGGAAAGGTCATCCAGAGACTACCCCAGCTAGGGACCCCACTCATCTGCAGACATAAAACCTACACTATTGCTGATGCCAAGAAGTGCTTGCCAACAGGAACCTGGTATGGCTGTTCCCTGAGAGGCTCTGCAAGCTCCTGACCAATACAGATGTAGATGCTTGCAGCTAACTATAGAACTGATCTAGAAACCCCAATTGAGGAGTTAGGGGAAGGACTGAAAGAGATGAAGGGGTTTGCAACCCCATAAGAAGAACAACAATATCAACCAACCAGACCCCCTAGAGCTCCCAGGGACTAAACCACCAACCAAAGAGTAAACATGGAGAGACCCATGGCTCCAGTTGCATATGTAGCAGAGCACTGCCATCAATGGGAGGAGAGGCCCTTGGTCCTGTGGAGACTCGATGCCCCATTATAGAGGAATGCTAGAGTGGTGAGCGTGGGGTGGGTGGGTGGGTAGGGGATCTCCATCGTAGGTGCAGAGGGAGTGGGTTGGGATAGGAGATTTGTGGAAGGGAAACTGAGAAGGTGGATAACATTTGAAATGTAGATGAATAAAATGATTAATAAAAAAAGAAAGTAGGCAGATTTAAGACAACTGATGTCCAGGGTCTTGCCTGAGGGGGTTGTGACTGGAAAACTTTTTAGTCCTGGAAAGGACCTCATTGGGGCAGGGACACTTGTTTTGAGGATATAAAAAGGATTGTTCTGTGGGTGATCAAAAAATGTTATGACAGACAGGGAAATGATGACGGAGAGCCTTTGCTCATACTATTCCTGAGCTGAGACTGGCCAGCTGACACTATTCTTTTGGGTTTTATCATAGAATCTAGGCTCATCTTATCCCCATTTGTATGTAAGCCATAGTAGCTTGACCTTGTATTTGTTACATCATCATTGAAGTTGAAGCTGGTCAACAGATACTCATATGGCATTCAGAATCTTTCTTCTTCTTCTTCTTCTTCTTCTTCTTCTTCTTCTTCTTCTTCTTCTTCTTCCTCCTCCTCCTCCTCCTCCTCCTCCTCCTCCTCCTCCTCCTCTTCCTCTCCTTCTCCTCCTCCTCTTCCTCTCCTCCTCTTCCTTCTTATTCTGATGGCATTTTCGTTGCAGAGCACAATAGTCATACTAACCAATGGTTATGTTCATTTCTATTTATTCAGATGTTTCAAGAATGACAGCAGCAAGCCAGACAGCAGCAGACACTAAGAGGCATTAGGCAGTTCCCCATGGATAACTCTCAAATGAACAGAACTTATAGCATACAGGCTACCTAGTTCCTTCATTAAGGGAGCATGAGTTGTTTGCTCTTGGGTCCTCCAGGCTGCAGTCTATTCTGACTTCTCGGTGCAGTCACTTACAACTACTCATCTTCCTCTTAGGACTGCTTTTGTTATATTTCATAGATTTGAAATACTGCCTTTTTGTTTTCATTTAATTACAGGAGGCATTTCATTTCTTTCTTGGTTTCTTCAGTGATCCATTTATCATTCAGTGGTATGTTGCTTAATCTCCATGAGTGTCTGTATTTTTGGAGTTATTTTGGTTATTAATTACAAGTTTTTATTTCATTGTAGTCGGAATACATATATGACTGCTGAGAAGAATGTGTCTTCTGTGATGTTTGGGCAGAATATTCTGTAGCTATCCGTTGGTTCCCTTTGATCTATGTTATCACTTACCTCCAATGTTTGTCTGTTTATTTTGTCTGATGACCTGTCCATTGGTGAACATGTGGTATTGAAGTCACCTTTAATTTCTGGGGATTGGGAATCCATGGCTAAATGTTCAATAATATTCATTTTAAAAAATTGGATGCACCCATGTTTGATGCATATACAGATAGAATTGTAATGTCTTGGAATTGTTCCCACCATCAAAATGAAGTCATCTTCTGATTAATTTTAACTTGAAGTCTATATAGTTAGTTACTAGAATAATAGTGCTTGCTTCTTTGTGGTTTTATTTGCTTAGGATACTTTTTCAATCCTTTAGTAGCTATACTTGAAGATGAGGTCTGTTTCTTGTAAATAACAAAAAGATGGATTTATTTTTTCAATACCAATCAGCTAGCTTGTGAATTTTGATTGCATAATTAAGGCTATTAATATTCAGAGGTATTATTGACAGGTATATTAACTGCTGTCATTTTATTGCTTTTGTCAGTTTGAGTGTTTGTTTTCTTGGTCTAACCTCTACACAACAGTTACCCTACCATCACTTACATATTTTGCTATAGCTTCTTGGATGTTGTTGTTGTTTTTTTTTCTCCTTAGTACAAACAATTTTCTCCTTCTCTGTAGGAAAGACTTGGTGAAAATAAATTCATTTATCTTGTTTTTGTCCTAGAAGTATTTTCATTTGTCCTCAATTATGGCAGAAAATTCTGCTGGCTAAATTAGCTTGGATTGATATCTGTATTGTTTCAGAATTTGAAACATGCTGCTAAAAGCTTTTCTGCCTTTAAAAAGTTTCCACTGAGAAATCAGCTGTTGGTCTGATGTGACCACCTTTATATACAACTTGGGCCTTCTCTCTTGTAGCTCTCAATATCCTTTGTTTTGTACACTTAGTATGTTTTTTTAGTTACAATATGGTGGTGGTGGGTATTTCCTGGATCTTCCTATTTAGTGTTCTATGAGCCTCTTCTAAGTGTATAAGCATATTTCCCCCTGGATTTGGGGATTTCGCCCTGGATTCCATGGGTTTAATCTGTGATTATTGTCCTTCTACACCAAATATTTGTAGATTTGATGTGTTCATGACATCTCATAATTCCTGCATATCCCACTGTTACAAAATTTATAAAAAAAAAAAATTAGTAGATTCCAAAAAGACTTTTATCTATTGTCACATATGTTTGTTATGACACAAACAGAGCAAGGAATGGCTGTTGTGGAGAGCTAGACTTTAGCCCAAGATAAGGTAATTAGTCCCTGGAACTACAACATTCCAATCTCTCCACAGAACAAAAATTCTCATCAGCTAAACAGTCTCTGCAGACATAACTTCTCTTCAGGAATTTTTATTTACAGATGTAACTTGAGAATCACACACACACAAACACACACACACACACACACAGAGAGAGAAGAGAGAGAGAGAGAGAGAGAGAGAGAGAGAGAGAGAGAGAGAGAGAGAGAGAAAGACAGAGAGAGGGAGAAAGAATGTATGTTTGTATATATAATATTAAGACAATCAATTATTTACTCTTTCTTAGAGAAGTTTATACTTACACTGGAGCTCATATCATATCTCTTATTGTCATCTGAGCACCTTTATAATTCTTCACTCTTATTCCTAAGTCTGTATATAAAATATCTTTAATAAATTTTCCAACTCAGCTTCACTAAAAAAAATAAATAAATAGCAATTCCTCTACCTGGTCCTCAAATCCAGACATTCCATCTTGTCTGTGTGCCATTCTGTTGCTGATGTTTCACAGTGAGCTATTTAGTAGACTTATTGAAAACTTCATTTTCACATTCATGCTTGTTTTTTCAATATTTCTATGTCTTCATTGAATTTAATTTGCATATCCTGAATTGTCATTATTTCATTCAGCCATTTATTTATTTATTCTTAGACTTCAATCAGGCATTTTTTCCTATAATCTTTAAGTTCATTTACGGTTTTATTTCCCCTTTGAGCTCTTTGATCATGGTTATAATTGTTCTTTCGAATTCTGTGTCCTTTGAATTCCATATTAGTTGTTCTCATTGGGGACAACTACTATTAGGCTGGTAATTTGGAAATGGAGGAGGGCATATTGTCTTGAGGTTTTTGTTAGTTTCTTGGGATTACTTCTCTTGTGTTGTTGTGAGAGTACTTGGGCATCTGGTGATAGGTTGCTGATTGTGTCTTTTGGTATGGTTTTAGCCCATTGAGCTGAAGTCCTGAGGTAGAATGATTAGTTGGATAGCATGTGTGACTTCTGAGAGGGCAGGGATGAGGGGATCTGGCTGATGAAGTAGCTGAGTATCTGCGGAGGGTTCTGAAGTGGAATGAGCAGAGTCTAGTGGAAGATGAGCTTTTTACCCAATCTAGCCTTGTGGAATGGCTGGGTGCCTGCAGAAAGTCCTACCAGTCAATTTTCAAAGTTAGCATTCAAAGTAAGTTATTTTCATATATACGCATATGTTTATATGTGTATGTACATGTACATGTGCACATGCATATGTATATGTAAATGTATATGTGTATAGGCATTGTTTTCATTCATCACCCTCTCCTATCCTGCTGTTTTCCACTCTTCCCAGGAATAGTCTCTATTTTCCTCCACATTACATGTATTGCACTACTGTTGCTTTCACCTTCCTATTCCCCTTAAGATCTCTTTCTCCCTCTCATAGGCTCTTTTCTACATTCCTGATATACACACATGCACATAAAAATTTAAAACTAGTTTTTTTTTATGTGAGAAAATACATGTTATTTACCTTGCTAGCTCTGGCTCATTTTGTGAAACATAATGGTGTTCAGTTCCTGAAAATGTCATGGTTTCATTTTTCTTTACCACTGAGTAAATTTCCATTATGTATATGTATCACATTTTCATTTCACTTATTCTATTGATGGACATCTAGGCAGATTCCATTTCTTAGCAGTGACTATGGATAGAAAGTATCTGTGTACTAGGACATAAGATTCATCTGTCTAGTAAACATGGATAGTAATAGGACATGGTGTACAACCAACAGCAGTATGGTTGGGTAATATGGTAGCTCTAATTTTGTTTTTCTAATGGATCCTTCACATTGAATTTAATACAAGATGCACCTCTTTCTCCATATCCACACCAGCATTTGTTGTCATTTTTTTTTCTTAATTCTAGCTGTTATAATCAGGGTGGAATGAAATCTCAAAACAATTTTAATTTGCATTTCCCTTGTGCTTAACACAAGGGACCCTTGTCCCTTGAACACATTTTCAAAAGTTTTTGATCACTATACATTCAGTTCACTATCCCAATTATTGTTGGAGTGATTTGAATTTTTGTAGTTCTTTGTAAATTGTAGCTGTCAGTGCCATGTTTAATATATAATAGGTAAAGATTATTTTCCCACCCTGTAGGTTGTCTCTTCATTATTGTGACTGTTTGTTTTGCTGTAACACCATTATTATTTCCTTACAGATCTTTGCAGGTATTTTCTTTCATAGATACAAGTTTTAGTCTTTCTATGACAAAACACTTCTCATTGTATAGTACTGTTAAAGATGAACACAAACAATAATATATTTTATCTCTTATTGTAGTTTATTTTTGTAGTATGAATCCTGTAAAAATTTCATTTTAACTTTTAAAATAATATTTTATTGATTTTTAGAATTTTGTAAAATATATTTTGATCAGATTCACCACCACTTCCATATTCACCCCACCCACCTTCACTTTTCTACTTACTCAAGTTAGTCTTCTTTTTGAAAATAAAAAACAATGCACCCAATCTCACAAATCCCAGAGGAAGCTGGCCTCCCAGGAGCACTAACCCTGCAGTATATTTAGGTAAGGAGACAGCAACCCACCACCCAAACAGGGAGTAACTGGGACCCACTAGGACCCAGGAATTCACTCCTGGCCCAGAGAACTCTTTCCTTAGGGTCTGGGCCTGAGCACTGAGCAGATCTATCAGAATTACACCAGACTTCTCACCAGATACTATAAAAGTGAGAAGATCCTGGACAGATGTCATACAGACCCTAAGAGAACACAAATGCCAGCCCAGGCTACTATACCCAGCAAAACTCTCAGTTACCATAGATGGAGAAACCAAGATATTCCATGACAAATCCAAATTTACACAATATCTTTCCACAAACCCGGCATTACAAAGGATAATAGTGGGAAAGCTCCAACACAAGGAGGGAAATTATACCCCTAGACAGAGGAAGAAAGTAATCCTTTTCCAACAAATCCAAAAGAAGATAGCCACACAAAGATAATTCCAACTCTAATAACAAAAATAACAGGAAGCAACAATCACTGTTCCTTAATATCACTTAACATCAATGGACTCAATTCCCCAATAAAAAGACATAGGCTAACGGACTGGATACGTAAACAGGACCCAGCATTTTGCTGCATACAGGAAACCCACCTCAGTGACAAAGACAGACACTACTTTAGAGTAAAAGGCTGGAAAACAATTTTTCAAGCAAATGGTCCTAAGAAACAAGCTGCATTAGCCACTCTAAAACCTCCAGCTGGAGAACACAAAGGGAGGGACTCATGGCTCCACCTGTATAGGTAGTTGAGGGTGGCCTTGTCAGGCATCAGTGGAAGTGGAGGGCCTTGGTACCCAATAGATTGGATTCCCTAATGTTGGGGAATTTGAGAGCAGGGGGCGGGACTGGGAGGATGGTGGGTGCACACCCTCATAGAAACTCCCAGAATTATATGGATTAGATATGATAGAGACAGGCACCAGAAGACTAGATTCTAGAATTCAAACAAAAAATATCTTGATACTAAAATTTGTTTTGAGAATTGTATATTGCAGAATACACAGCCTTGGTGTATCTTCTCATCAAGCAAGCTGAGCAGACCTCTGATGTCCTGGAATCTCAGCTGAATGCAGTGAAGACACAGACATCAGAGGCTTATCAATTTAATCTTTCCCTGCCCCTCTTCTAATATCTCAACACCTGCAATCAGCTTGAAGAAGTTAATGAAGAGTCGGTGCCCCTATTCCCTGGGCTTGGGGACTGAGGTGGTTAATATTGGGCTGTCCTTATAGAGAAAAGTAATAGTTTTGTTGGAACAGGGAGGAATAGCTAGGATTAATTGCATAGCCATAACCTATTGGTAGAAATCTGTATAATTGTTATTAAGCTAAAGTTATAATTTCTTAAATGGTACAAAACTTACTTTGATTTCAAATTTGAGGTTTTCATTGGTACGAGTTTCTTATTGATATAGAAGTGAGACTGATATTGTTACTCTCATAGGCATTGTGCCTATATAACACATTTAGGAATACAAGGCTTAGACACAGTCTTTCTTTAACTTTTTTAACTGATTTGAGATGGTTAGCCTGTGAGTTAAGGGCCTATAGCAAATTCATGGCTCTGAGTTTGTTGTTAGGGTGTTTTCTACATTTTATTTAGAAATAGCTGAGAGGAGTTAACAGACAACAGTCCAGATTTCCTTACATGGATGGTTGGCTTTCAAAACATCAGAAGTCCACAGAATTGATGTTACAAACATTTACAGCTTCCTGTCTTGGATTCTAAGAAGAAATTGAGCATCTTTGGAGTTACTCCAGTTATGGTGAGACAGCCACTAGGCAAAAATTGCCTCTTTTCATTTACAGACAAATTACTGTCCTGAAATGGACACACTTCTGGAATAGTCGACTGATTATATCTGCCAAGACAGAGTAATCAGCCCTTAATAATTCTGCATCACTAGATCTGTCAGATGATCCTGGGCCAGAAGGCTGAAGATTGGATGCTACAACGTTTTGTAGTATAGAGACTGTCCAGGTGTTCAGTGGTCTCTATAAATTTGCTAAGTTTAAGAAGCTATGCTTTGTGCTTCCCATAATTTCAGTTAATTCAGTCCTTCTGGATTTCTGATGGGGGTTGAAGACTTATAGTCTCATAGCCAATCCCGGCTATTTACTTTGAGAGATAAGACTTGAGAGGATGGTTTTCAGCTGACATTCATTCTAAAGCCAAGAAAAAGGCCAGGTTCAGAACTAAGTCTATTAGTTAGGAGAGATGACAGAGGTTCTGATTAGTCAACAAAATTATGGACTGTGTATTAGGTCTATTTTGTGCCTTACTGATACAAATTTGTATAGTTATGCTCTAATTGTATTTTGAGAGAAAAGATTTTTCTTAACAGGAAGGGTGATATGTAGGAGGAGCTAAGGTGGGAGGAGTAAGGAGAGGAAGAGGAGGAGCTCGGAGATGAGAGAGAAAGGGGGGGTGGACATGGAGGCAGATGCTTGCATGTCTCCACCATTCAAAGATAGTTGGTATATTTAGGTTGGGTATTGGGTTACACTTCTGATTGTATGGGCATCTTGTTATTGAGCATTACCAAACTTATAAAGCCTTTGATTTACATTTTTTTAAAAAGTTACTAATAAAAAAAAAAAGAAGAAGAAGCAGGAGCAGGTGGAGGGGATAGGGGGTTCCTGGGTGAGGGGATGGGGAAAGGGGATCACATCTGAAATCTAAATAAAATATTCAATAAAAAAAGCCTTCATGTACTTCACATAAAAAAAGAAAATAAAAACAAAAACCATTGAATCCAATTTTTACTGCCTAAATACTCTTAGAAGTGGGTCCTGCTCTGGAGTGTGGTTGACCTACTGGGGGGGGGGGTCATACCATTAACAGTATTCATGCTCCCTCATCCAGCAGCTTCACATGCCTAGTATTTGCTTGGCTTTTGAGTGCTTTCATAATTGCTGTTGGATTCATATATGCAACTGCCCCTGCTGTGTCTGGAAAACAGTTTCCTGGAAGTTATCCACCACCTCTACCTGTTACAATCTTTCTGAGCTTTTGAGAAAGTGATGTGCTAGAAATAAATCATTTTTAAAAACACATATAATCAGTGCAATGTTCTTAATCAGAACTTTTCTACTGGTTGTTGAGGTCTTTTCAAACCAATTACCTTAACCACAGACACTTTTACACTCAATTAAAAGTGAGAAAATTAATAGCAGAAATCTATGTAATCTGCCTTCAGGCAGAAGTGCATGTGTCAGGTGAATTTTTATTCTATGCTATTGTTTCATCAAAGGAATTTATATTATTTCATATAATAATATAAACTTTCCAGAAGTTTTCCAGAAGTTCATCATGTGCCTTGTATGTCTTGTCAAAGACATGGTTATTTCAGACAGTATGTGTGAGGCACGATACTTTTTAGAAGGAAAAAAAAAAACTCTCCAGCTCTAACTCTTCTGTTTCTAATAAATGATAAATTATAATATCTTACAGAATCATTGGATTGTAGATAATCACAATTATCAGATAAGTTTAGGTGATTTTTAAGAGAAAGAATCCAAGGGAACATGATCATTGAACTTTCTGAAACTTTTTTTCATAAAACATTTTTAGCCTTTCTTAAAATCTAGGCTCTAAGCTAAATGCTAAACTCTGCAACTCAGCCAGACCTCCTGCTGTGTAAATTGATCCTGTTAACTAGACAGTTGCTAAGTTTCCATTTTAGCCTGAAATGGCTTGCCCAAACAGCAAATGGAACATTTAAAGATGAAAAATGTAACACTTGCACAAAGTGTGATACCAGCAATAAGGTATGTCATTGACAATGGTGCAGAACAGCTTGTTTGGAAACACAGAGGTTCCCTTTCAAAATAATTGGCATGAATTAGAATTATCTCCCTCAAAATAAATGAATTTGTTTAAATTTTTAATGTATGCAGATGATAAAAGTAGGACTTTGATTCTGGTGCACACAGGGCTTTCGTCTAGGGACAGAGTTTACATAAATCTATGGATCTTCTAGAAAGTGTTCAACTGTGGAAAATCAGGCAGGCAAGCAACTTTGCTTTGTTACTTACACTTAATAATAGCTAGGCCATCTGATGAAGATATTTCTCATTTTCAGCAAGGGTCTTTCCCACTCAGTTAATCCTTTCTGAGAATGCCTTTACTAATTGAGAAATGTGTCTGTTAGTTGATTGCTGACCCTCTCAGATTGTTAATCAAGATTAAGCATTATAGTGATGAAGCAATTAGCCTGAAGTCCAACAGCTGGTTAATGGTGGAACTGGGATTAGAATTCAGATTTCTTGTGAGTCAGATTCGTGTCCCCTCTAAAGCCACAAAACACTGTTACTGATGTGTAATATTGATTGAAGCATTTCCATGTGCATGTAATATTTATGAAACATTTTACATTTTGAAGAGTAGATCCTACCATTGTTGTTATATTTATAATTAAAAGAATAAAGTTTAGAGTGGTCAAGTAATCTGCCTAAAGTTACACAGCAGGTTAGTGATAGAACTTGTGTTTTAACGAAAAAAAATGGTCTACAGACCTTTTGTCTTAAACATCATATTACAAAAATGATGAGACATACATTAATTTGTTGGTTAAAGTGAATAGTCTACACTATATACACATATATACTATTCATATAGACTATTCACAGCTATAAACTACCTATTATAAATATATATTCATATTATAGGTTATTCATATACATATATATTTGAGACAGTATCACTTTGTAGCAATTGCCAGCTTGGACTTTACTATATAGACTAAGTTGGTAAGTTGGTATCAAACTCAAGAAATCTGCCTGTCTTAGCCTCCTGAGTGCTGGGATTAAAGGTTTATGTCATCACAACTATCTATAAATATTTTAATTTATCTCCATCTTCTTTTAATTTCTTTTATGTTCTTGTTTTTGCTTTTTTTAAAACATGATTTTGCTCTGTAGCGTGGGCTGGTCCTAAACTTGCTATATAGCTCAGTATTGTCTAGAATTTGAGATACTCCTATTTCAGCATCTTGAGGATGACTTTGATCTTCTGATCATCTTGCTTTCACCTCCTGGTTTCTGGACTACAAGTATACTTGATTCTTGATTTTATGGAGTACTAGGAATAGAAGGTGGGGTTTGTGCATGGTAGGTTGTCATTCTATTACTATAATACATCTCCATCATATAAGTATCTTCTTGATCATTTATTTGAGCTGGAAAATAACTTATTCTTAAGAGTTGCCATTACTGAGAACTATATTACCTGTTAATAGGTCCAGTTCAGAATGTATGTGTAAATTTTGTTCAATTTTGGGGAGTTTGACTAGTGGTTTTATTATTGGTTGTTTGGCAAATTTCTATTTCTTTGTAGGTTTATAATATGCCATAATTTTATGACTTTCATAATAAAATCATTCATATGATATTTCTTCACTTTCAGTTGAATAATTGATATGTTGTTTAGCACAGAGTTTTTGCTTCCGAAGAGTCTTAAAAAGGCAGATTTTGTCTTTATGGTTGTGAGCATACGCTTTAATGGATGAGCCATCCTCACAAATGATATGGAATTAATCAACCACATTTTTTAAAAAAAAAAATCTAAGACCCACTCCACAAAGTGGAACACATACCATATGCTGGTGAACATGGCCAAGAACCTGAACTCGAGTGGTCATAGGCATGTGGGAAAACTTAATAGCAGTTTTCTAGTAAGCAAACATAACAACAAAATGATTCCTAATGCCACATTACTATACTCATAGATCAGTACACCACTCAAGCTCCATGAGAGAAGCTTTTGTTGCAGTAGATGGGAGGTAATACAGAGACCCACAACTAGACAATATGTAGAGAATGAGAGACTCAGTCTAGGAGCACACAGTCCTAAATGGGATGTCTTCATCAAAGCACACACCACCACACATACACACACACAAAAACCATCAGAGAACTATGTGAGAGAAGATGCAGAAAGACTGTAGGCACAAGAAGTGGTGGATGATTCCAAGGAAATAGTATCTTCCAGATACAGCAGAACTGATGCACACATGAACTCACAGAGATTGTGGCTGCATGCATATGATCGGCACAAAATCAAGTCAGATATGGTCCAGCACTGAAAGAGGGAAGTGGACACTAGATTCCACCAACAACCAAGATGCCATTTGCAATTAATAACTTCTAGCAGAAGGAAAATCAATTTTCTCCAGTGGAGTGTCCCTGGGTATATGCAGACTGACTCTCCAGGCTAGTCTTGTTCCCTAAAGTAATTGACCAACACAAAACTAGCTCAATGTTTTCATAGGCTTTCCTGTTCATTTGTTTTGTCTTGTCAGTTGTTTTTTGTTTACTTTAGAGTTTGTCTTGATGTTTATTATTATCTATTTATTTACTTGTTAAGAGAGACAGAGAACATGAAGTTGGGTAGGTAGGGAGATGAGGAGGTTTTAGGAGTAAGTGGGAAAGGGGAAAACATGACCAAAATATATTATATAAAAATTTAAATTAAAATCACCTACAAACTTTAATAAAAGTATAAAATGTAAAACCAAAGGTTAATCTTTATTTTTGAAAATAAAAAGTATTGGCAATGATTTCAAGCCATTCAAGTATACTTCTATTAAACCTTCTTTGGTGAATCCCACATTTTAGTAGCTTCTTACTTTATTTTTTTATTCAACATATGTCAAAACTTTATTGAATACTACTATTAATCACAAAAGGTACAAAAGTAACAAGAGATCTGAGTTCAAGAACTTAAAGTTAATATAAATTAATAGGCCCTAGACATGAGTTAAGGAATTTTCAAGTATTTTTTGAAATGAGGTCTGCTTCAGCCACTTGAGTGATGCCATTAACAGTAATGTACCACCACACCAAGCATCTTCATCATTCTTTAAGTCATTTTTTATTAAGGGAGGATGTTATTTCAAATAAAGTGCTAGGTGAGTTGATCATTACTTTCTGTTTGTCTTCAAGATCCCATAGTCCGGCAGTACAGGCATTTCATAAATGGCAAACACACTAAGACAAGTATTCTGAATGAAATGGGGACATTGCTGTCATCTGAGATATTCTAGAGGGTGGAAGCTAGAGGGGATATTTACTAAGACAAGGTCAGAAGGGTGTTCTGAATAGTAACATTTAAGTATCCAAATATATGAGGGAGGAGGGAGGTGAGGGAATATATATTATACATAGAGAAAATGGAATTAGGGCCAGAGAGATGGCTCAGCAGATAAAGGTACCTTCTGATAAGCTTAATGACCTGAATCCCCTCCTAGGAACCCACACAGCAAGAGAGAACCAACTCCTGATTATTGTTCTATGATTGCTGCATGCCACCATTGCAGGTACCTACACATATGTATGAATGCATGCATGTGCACACACACTAAATAAAGTATAATAAATAATTTATGTGGAAAACTTGAGGTGTCACAGAGCTTGACATATACCAGAAAACAACAGCAATAACAGTGTCAGGGACAGGATGAACTTGAACTCAGGATGTAGAAGGTGGTAGCAGATGAGGAGGGTTGGGGTTAGATTGTCCTAATCCTGCAAAAGATAGTAAAGTTTTATTCTCAGTTGCACAAACAGAAGTTGTGACAGTATGTGCTATCATTTGAGTTTTTGATCTTAACGATTCTGACAAGTGTAAAATGAAATCTTAGGGTCCTTTTGATTTGCATTTCCCTGATGACTAAGGACATTGAACATTTCTTTAAATGCTTCTTGACCATTAGAGATTCCTCTGTTGACAATTCTGTTTAGGTCTCTACCCCATTTTTATTTGGATTATTTGCTTTTTTGGATTCTAACTTCTTGAGTTCTTTGTATATTTTGGACATTAGGCCTCTGTCTGATTTAAGGTTGGTAAAGGTCTTTTTCGTAATCTATAGGTTGCCATCTAGTATGATTAATGGTGTCCTTTGCCATACAGAATCTTTTCAGTTTCATGAGGTCCCATATATTAATTTTCAATCTCAGAGCTTACATTGGTGCAGTTTAGGAAGCAGTCTCCTGTGTCAATGAGTTCAAGGCTATTCTCCATTTCTCTTCTATCAGATTTATGGTATTGGTCTTTATAATTTGGTCTTTCTTGAGGTCCTTGATCCATTTGACTTGAGTTTTGTGCAGGGTGACAGATTTTGGACCTATTTTGCATTCTTCTACATGCTGACATCCAATTAGACCAGCACCATTTGTTGAAGATGCTTTCTTTTTTCCACTGTATGGTTTTGGTTTCTTTGTCAAAATTAAGTGTGGTTAGTTATTTGGTTTTATGGATCAGTCTGTTTTATGCCCATATCATGAGGTTTTTAACCACCATTACTCTGTAGTACAACCTAAAATTAGGGATAGTGATACCTCCAGAAGTTTCTTATTGCACAGGATTATTTTAGCTATTCTGAGATTTTGTTTTTCCCTATGAAGTTGAGAATTGCTCTTTCAAGGTCTATAAAGGATTGGTTGGAATTTTGTTTAGAATTGAATTTAATCTTTACATTGCTTTTAGTAAGATGGACATTTTCACTATGTTAATTCTATGAGCATGGGAGACCTTTCCGTCTTCTGGTATCTTCCTCAATTTCTTTCTCCAGGGACTTGAAGTTCTTGTCATACAGATCTTTCACTTGAGGGCCAGGAGAATGAATGAAAATATGCAGATGCCAGGGCATGGGGGGAAACCTCTAGAAAGTCTGAGACCTGGGATGGGAAGGCTCTAAAGACTCAACATGGGCAACCTTAGCTGAAAATTGCCAACAGCGGGGATACGGAACCTGAAGAGACAATATCTAGCAGTTAGACAAGGTCCCCATGGAGAGATGGAGATAGCAACCAACCCTCAAAATTTTCAACCCAAATTTGTTCCTGCCTAAAATAAATACAGGGACAAAAATGGAGAAGAACTGAGCAAATGGCCAGCCAGTGACCTGTCCAACTTGGGATCCATGGCATGGGCAAGCACCCAAACCCTGACACTATTACTGATGCAATGTTATGCTTGCACACAGGAGCTGTCCTCTGAGAGGCACTACCAGCAGCTGACTGAGACAGATGTAGATACTCACAGCCAACCATTGAACCTATGGAAGAGTTAGGGAAGGATTGAAGGCCCCGAAGGAGATGACAATCCCATAGGCAGACCAATAGTGCCAAGTAACATGGATCCCTAGGATCTCCCAAGAATTAAGCCACCAACCAGAAGATACACGGGCCCCTGGCACACATGTAACAGAGGACTACTTTGTCTGGCCTCAATGGGAAAGGATGCACCTAATCCTATAGAGACTTGATGCTTCTGAGAGGGGAGATGTCCGGGGGCACCCTTTCAGAGGTGAAGGGGAGGAGGGATTTGGGGAAGAACTGTGAGAAGGAGACCGGAAGGGACAACATTTCAGATGTAAAAAAAAAAAATTGATTAATAATAAAAAAGAATTACTCCAAGTTATTTTATATTATTTGTGGCTATTGTGAATGGTATTTTCCCCCTGATTTCTTTCTCCATTTTTAATTAATTAATTTATTTATTTTAAAGTCCACATTTTATTCCCTTCTCGGTCCAGCCTCCGACTGTTCCACAAATCATATCTCCTCCTGGCCCCCCTGTCTCCATGAGAATGTCCCCACCTCCCACCCCTGTCTCAACCAAACCTCTAAATTCCTGAGGCCTTCAGTCTCTTGAATGTTAGGAGCATCTTCTCTGACTGAACCCAGACCCGGCAGTCTCTGCTGTATATGTGTTGGGGCCTCATATCAGCTGGGGTATGCTGCCTGGTTGGTGTTCCAGTGTCTGAGAGATCTCAGAGATCCAGGTTAATTAAGACTACTGGTCCTCATACAGGGTCGCCCTCCTCCCCAGTTTCTTCCAGCTTTCCCTAATTCAACCCAGGGGTCAGCAGCTTCTCTCCATTGGTTGGGTACAAATATCGGCATCTGATTCTTTCAGCTTATTGTTGGTCTTTTGGAGGACAGTCATGATAGGTCCCTTTTTGTGAGCACTCCATAGCATCAGTAATAGTGTCAGGACTTGGGACCTCCCCTTGAGCTGGATCCCGCTTTGGTCTGTTGCTGGACCTTCTTTTCCTCAGGCTCCTCTCCGTTTCCATCCCTACAGACAGGAAAAATTATGGTCAGAGTTTTGACTGTGGAATGGCAACCCCATCCCTCACTTGATGCCCTGTCTTTCTGCTGGAGGTGAGCTCTTCAAGTTTCCTCTCCTCAACATAGGGCATTTCATCTAAGGTCCCTCCCTTTGAGTTCTGAGAGTCTCTTACCTCCCAGGTCTCTGGTACATTCTGGAGGTTCTCTCCAATCTCCTACCTCCTGAGTTGCGTTTTTTCTATTCTTTCTGCTGGCCCTCGGGGATTTCAGTCCTTTTCTCTAAACCCAATACCAGATCATGTTTCCCTCTCCATCCTCCCATCTCTTTTTCCTCCCAGATCCCTCCCTCCCCTGTTGGGGTTGCTTTCTTCTTCCTCCCAAGGGGACTGAGGCATCCTCACTTGGTCCCTTCAGCTTGTTGATCTTTTTGAGTTCTGTGGACTGTATCTTGGGTATTTGGTACTTTCTTTTTGGCTAAATCCACTTATTAGTGAGTACATACCATGAATGTCCTTTTTGGTTTGAGTTACCACACTCAGGATGATATTTGCTTGTTCCATCCATTTGCCTGTAAAACTCAGGATGTCCTCGTTCTTAATAGCTGAGTAGTACTCCATTGTGTAAATGAACCACATTTTCTGTATCCATTCTTCTGTCGTGGGGCATCTGTGTTGTTTCCAGCTTCTGGCTATCACAAACAAGGCTGTTATGAACATAGTAGAACATACTCCTCTGTGGCATGGTGGGGCACCTTTTGTATATATGCCCAAGAGTGATGTTGCTGGGTCTTCAGGTAGATCTATTTCCAATTTTCTGAGGAACCTCCAGATTGATTTCCAGAGTGGTTGTACCAGTTTGCAATTCCACCAGCAATGGAAGAGTGTTCCTCTTTCTCTACCTCCTTACCAACATGTGTTGTCACTTGAGGTTTTGATCTTAGCCATACTGATTGGTGTAAGGAGGAATCTTAGGGTCGTTTGGGTTTGCACATACCTATAGAATTATTTAAATTTCTTCAGATTAGTGATGTCAATCTCTAGCTGTTTGGTGTCCTTGTCAATGGCTAATCAAAGGTCTGAGTAGTATAAGTCTGAAGGCCAGTATCAGGATAAGAACTTCTACTGGCAGACATGTTTCATTTTTACCTGGAAAGGAAAAAGAAGAAATCTCAGAGAGATTTCTCTTCCCTGGAGGTCACTTGTTATTCATCTTATTTATAGTTGGGCCTGGCTTTGCAGGGGTATCTATTTATTTCATTAATCTTTTTGGCAGCCATTTAGCTGTGCCTTCTGTGGTATCAAACAGGCATACCAGTCCTTGGCCCCATATGGGAACTGGGTCTGGGCTATTCCATATAAGGGTAAGAGGGTCCTTCCACATAACTATCGCATAGTTTTTATTGGTCTAAGCGATGCCAGAGGCAGTCAGCAGTAGATTTGCCATGAGCTTTGAGTTTTTGAGAGTTAAAAGTAAACAAGGCATGATGGATAGTGTTTCAGGAGACTCCTTCTGGGGAGAAACAGTTTCCCCTCTTTGGTTATGTTTACTCCTTTTTTTTTTCTAGAGCTTTCAGATGTGCTGTTAAGTTGCTAGTATGAAATGTCTCCAGTTTCTTTATGGAAGCAGTTAGTACTATGAACTTGCCTCTTAGCACTACTTTCATTGTGTTCCATAAGTTTTGGTGTATTGTGCCTTCAATTCCATTAAATTCTATAAAGTTTTTAATTTCTTATTTCTGCCCTGACCCAGAGATCATTGAGTAAAAAATTGCTCAGTTTCCATGAGGGTGTAGGCTTTCCAGTGTTTCTGTTGTTGAAGTTCCCCTTTCATCCATGATGTTTTGATAAGATACAACACACTATTTCAATTTTCTTGTATCTGTTGAGGCTTGCTTTGTGACTAACTAGATGGTCAGTTATGAAGAAGGATCCATGAGATGCTGAGAAGAAGGTATATTCTTTTGTGTTTGGGTGAAATGTTATGTAGATATCTGTTAGGTTCATTTGATTCATAGCAATATGGTAGTTTCATTATTTCTCTGTTTAGTTTTAGTCTGGATGATCTGTCAGTTTGTGTTAAGTCTCCCACTATTAATATATGGGGTTTGATGTATGATTTAAACTTTTAGCAATGTCTCTTTTACAATTGTTAGTGCACTTGCATTTGGGGCATGGATGTTCAGAATCTTGTCCTTCGCCATTTCTTTTGATTAATTTTTATTGAAAATCTATTTTATTAGATATTAGAATGGCTATTCCAGCTTGCTTCTTGTGTCTGTTTTGGAAATTTTTTCCAGCCCTTTACTCTGAGGTGATGTCTATCTTTGTTGCTTAGGTATATTTCTTGTATACAGCAAAATGACAGATCCTGTTTTTGCATCCATTCTGTTAGCCTGTGTCTTTTTATTGGGGAATTGAGTCCATTGATGTTTGAGAGATACTAATGACCAATTATTGTTAATTCATGTTATTTTGATGTTGGTGACAGGAAAGAGATAGAGAGAGAGAGAGAGAGAGAGAGAGAGGAGAGAGAGAGATTTAGTTCTTAACTTCTTTTGGTTTTTCTATAAAAACTTTTTAGAATTTAATGAAATTGAAGGCACAATACACTGAAACTTATGGAACACAATGAAAGTAGTGCTAAGAGGCAACTTCATAGTGGAGTTTTTGATTTCCTGTGTTGGGTTGGAGTTTTCCTTCAAGTATCTGTAGGGCTGAATTTGTGGATAGATGTTGTTTAAATTTGGTTTTGTCATGGAATATATTGTTTTCTCTATCTAGGGTTATCACATATTTTGCTGGGTGTAGTAGTCTGGGCTGATATCTGCATTCTCTTAGAGACTGCGAGACATGTCCCAATCCTTTCTGGTTTTTAAAGTCTCTGTTGAAAAGCCTGGTGTAATTCTGATAGATCTTCTTTTATATGTTTCTTGGCCTTTTCCCCTTATGATTTTAATATTTTTTCTTTGTTCTGTACATTTAGTGTTTTGGTTATTATGTGGTGGGAGGATTTTCTTTTCTGTTCCAATCTATTTGCTGTCCTGTAAGCTTCTTATATAGGCATCTCTTTCTTTAGCTTAGGGAAATTTTCTTCTATAAGTTTGTTGAAGATATTTTCTGGGCCATTGAGGTAGGAATCTTCTCCTTCAATTCCTATGATTCTTGGATTTTGTCTTTTCACGATATTTCACAGTTCTTACATTTTGTGTTGGAATCTTCTGTTTCCAGGATTCCCTCAGTTTCATATTTTCTTCTTTGCTTTTATTTCCTTTTCAGGTATTACACAGTTTTATTCATTTCCTTCACCTCTTTGATTCTATTTTCCTGTATTACATTAAGGGATTCATTCATTTAATCTTTAAAGGACTCTATCATCTTCATAAGATTGGATTTAAGGTCATTTTTTGTGCTTCAGCTGTATTAGAATATCCAGGACTAGATGTAGTCCTGCTTGTAGATAACTACATTCTGTTCATGCTAATTGCCCTAGTTCTTGTTGCTTGTATATTTACATTGGCCTTTAGCGATCTGATATTCCTTGGTATTTGGCAGACCTGGTAGTCTCTGATGTCATCAGACCTCTGGAGATGCAGGAAGAGTTGTGGGGCTGCGCAATGGAGGGTACAGGAGACAGAGCAGAGGTCACGTTGTATATATATTATATATATGCACACACACACACACACATACATATACATGTACACATACACATATACATATATTGGATAATCAAGCAGTTTCCTATGGTTCTTTGTGTCAAAAATCTTGATGTAAATAGTCTTACTGTATCTTTTACTGAGACCTAGAGAATATAAGAAGAATATAACTAACTTTTGCAACCATTATGTTCCAAAGCACATCCTGTCTGCCTTTGTTAATATTTGGGGAATGATTTAATATTGTTTATAGGATTATACTGACTCAAAATATGTATTATGTTACTTAATTACAGCTAAACTGGTTTGGTCAGAGGTTTAAGGGATGACAAATGTGTTTTCATGATATTTTGATGCTTGTCCCAAACTGATTGGACAGCCATAGTATGTCTGTGGAAACTCTTAGCTCTCTGAAACAAGTTGGGTGCCAGGGAGAAAGACAGAGGTACATAGGCCCAGTGATTTCATTTAACATCATGTCTAAGAAAATCTAAGTGAGGTCTGGACAGAGCCCAGCTGTGTGACTATAGAAGAGGCAGGAAGTAAGTATCCTGTCTCTAGCTTAATAGACACATTGTATATAGTAGACCACAAAGTCCTTTAAAATCAGTGAAGTGTGCAGTTGAACATATTTATTTATTTTGAATTGGTATAATGCAGTGAAAAGAAAAGAACATGGTTTTAAGTACTAATGCATGGTAGGACAAGCCCACTCAGCTCAGTATGTGACTGTAGATATATTTCATTCCTTTCATGCAATAATTAACTGTTCCATCCAAAATAATGCCAACAAATTATCTTGTGGAACACCCACATTCACTTTTCTCTACTTTTTCACTCTAGAAGCTATGTGAACAGCCACCTCATGCTCTTTCACCTATGCCATGATGGACACAAAGGCATAAGCTAAAATAAATTCTTCTCTTACATCGAGTCTGTCATATATTTTGTCACAGAAATGAGAAAAAGAACTAATATGGAAAGTTTGTACTGAAATATAGAGACATTTGTGATTAGAAACTGACCCATTTTGAAATTTCTTGTGGGAAGAATGTAGCAGAATTTGGAACCTCAGTTGAGAAAAACCCTAGAATAATCTAAGCAGAGTATCCTCTCTCTCTCTCTTAATTGAACTGATTTTAGTTTTTATTATTTGTGAATGTGTGTGTGTGTGTGTGTGTGAGAGAGAGAGAGAGAGAGAGAGAGAGAGAGAGAGAGGAGAGAGAGAAGAGAGAGAGAGAGAGAGAAGAGAGAGAGAGAGAGAGAGAGAGAGAGAGAGAATTAAAGGACAACTTTGCTGAGTCTGTTCTCTACCTTTACCTTTACATGGCTTCCAGGGATTGAATGCAAATCCTCAGGTTTGCATAACAAGTGTTTCTGATCACTGAGCCATCTTGTCTACCCCATTGATGGACCATGGAAGATCAGAATGCTTAGTGAAATGTAAAGATTGGAGCCTTCACTCATGAGGTATCTAAGGGTATCAAGGACACTATTGGGAACTAGGCTAGAGGCCATTTGTACTACATTTAGACAAAGAACATTTTTATGAATGTCCTCAAATTATGAGTGTGGCTGAATTCAAATTAATAGACTAAGTTGTTGAGCAGAGGAAATTTCAAGACAGTATAACATCTAGGCTTTGTCATAGTTATTGTTCAGTATTCTTAAATTGGATCTGAGACATACACATGAGAGAGACAGACAGACAGAGAGGCATAAAATATGGAAAATGTATATGTTGGTTAGGAAGAGATCATGTAGATAAGGCAGCTGTTATCATTAAAGAGGAAACATTTCACTGTACTATTGCAGTAGGAACGGGGCTCCAAGTTCAAGACCCTGTATATTAAATGAATACTCCAACTTATGAAAATGAAATTTCATTTGAAATGAGATATCCTGAACTGAGCATACCACTAATGAGAATCTAGATTTAAAAATAACCACTGAAAGAAGTACATTCTGAGGTTCAGGTGCCAAGGCTCACAAAGCACACTAGAACTGAAGTAGAAGTCATGGGGCAGCGCAGACCACATCTTGAGTAGCAGAACTTGGTTGCATTATCCACATGGTGCTGGTTTTTCAGGTATAGAAAATGCAAGATTAAGTTGGTAATGGATATTTGTATCAAGGTTCCAGAAAGCTGCTGAGTCTGTGCTGTATGTGATAGGATCAGATTCCCTGCAAGGAGACTCTGAGAGGCCAAGACACAACTTTATTAAGAGTGGATCCCAAGGTTCAATGAAGATACCAGGATGCTGATGATGACAAGATCCAAGATTGTAGAAATTTTCTGTGGAAAAAGTCAGGTATGGAAGGGAACTGAATCATAAAAGAGGGTTCCACAACAATCAGCAGAACATTTTTAAGCAGAGGGTTTGTGCTGCTTAAGTCCATTGGAGTCCACATAATGTCATTAGGAGCTCCAGATTTTGGACATAGAGCTACAGGTTTTGGTGTTTATCTTGCTTGATTTTTCTTGTTTTATTCTAATCTTTCCTTATTTTGCCCTAATTTCTCTGCTCTGGAATAGGAATGTTCATTCTGTGCCATTGTGTGCTGGCAGAATATAACTAATTTATTTTAACAAGGGCACACAACTAAGAGGATTTTTTCCAAGTCCCAGAAGAGACTGAACTTTTGACACAGTATTGGGATTTGTCATAGTTAACTTCAGCTGTCAACTTGACAGAAACCTAGAGTCATCAGGGAAAAGGAACCTTTTATTCAGTATTGTCAAGATCAGATTGGTCTGAGGCCATGTCTGAAAAACATTTTAAATTTCTAATTTATGTAGGAAGGCTCAGCACACTGTGGGTAGTACTGTCTCTAAGCAAGTGGATCAGGCTGTATAAGAAATAGTAACTAAGCAAAGTCAGAAGAAGAAACCCAGTAAATAATGCTCATCTGTGGTTTCTATTCCAAACTTCTGCCTTGAGTTTCTGTCCTGGCTTCCCTAGAGAATAGACTACAACCTGAAAATCAAGGAGCCTCCCCCCACCCAAGTTGATTTAGACTGTATGACTATAAAGACATTTGAAGTTGAAATGAATGTGTTTTGCATTATTAAATAGCCATGAGACAAAAGGGAAATGCCTGTGTTTGTTAAGTGCTTTGTTTGAGTATCAAGTTGAGAAGTGGGTTTTAATTTCAATTGTCACTATGATTAGCTTGAGAAATGCCTAGGGTATTAATGGGAAACATCTTTAAGTTTGTCTATGAAGAGAAATTTAACCCAAAAGATAAGACCTTATGAACAGCACTATCCCATGGGGTTGTGGTTTTAGACTGGATACAAATTTTAAAAGAAAAACTAAACAGATGACACCAACATTCATCTCTGTCTACATTCTAATGTCAGATACAATGTGATTGGCTGCCTCACACTTGAACATCCATGCCTTATTGCCATGATGAACTGTATTCCTTTTTAAATTGTGAGCACAAATGAATAATTTTTCCTTTAAGTTGCTTCTGTCAAGCATTTTTGTTATAGTAAGGAGAACATTAATTAAAACAGCTGGAGATTTAGTCAATGAAATTTAAGCCAAACTATTATCTTGCCATTCAAGTCTGACTCTTCCTAAGGGACTTCCATGATTTTTTTCCTTGTCTGTTGGCTAACTTGTGCAGATTCCCAGGATCAAGTCCAATTGAGCCACAGTGAAATAACCCTGAGAACTCACTTGGAGAATAACTTCCCAGGAGTTAGTAGTTGCACAAAGAAATCAATTTATATTGTGTTGTCATCAAAATTTGGAGGTTGTTGGTCACAGTGATAACACATTCTTCAATTAAATCATTGTCTTACCTGTGCTCCTTCCATTCGATAGTATTGTAAATTTTTTGTTATTTAGGAAAAAAATGAAAAATCCTTCATAAAAAGAAAAAACAATGGAAGCAAAAACTTTCTCTTCTGGTAAAAAAAAAAAGGAAAAAAATATTTAAAAAGATTGTATTCCTCTACATTTTAATACCTAAGCTTAAGTACCCATACATTTTATTCGAAGTTGGGGGGGGAGAGGGAAGGAAAGGAAGGAGAGATAAAGGGAGTAATGAGAGACTATCAAGAAAGGAAAGAAGGAAAGAACTAAGAAAGAAGGAAGGAGGAAAGAGAACACTGATAATCTTTTGAACTGGGTTCAGTGTCCAATACCACAAACAAAACATTTTTCCTCATTTAAAATCTATTTAAGCAGAATACACTTGTCCCTCTTTATTCTTTTTTTTTTTTTACTTTTATTGAAAATAATTTTTGTCACATAATATATCCCAATTCTTTTCTTCCTGTACTCCTTCCAGTTCTTCCCTGCTTCCCCTTCTATCCAAATTCACCCTTTCTATCTTGTTATTAGAAAATAAACAGGTTTCTTGGGGATAAAAAATATAATATAATAAAGAAAAAAGCCTGAGAACTTGATCCACAGCTAAATCGAAGCTGCATCCAAGTACCAGAAAAGATACCATGGCTTGTCCTTGGCCAGAGTTACTCCCTAGCTACGTCCTAGCAACAGTTAATCAAAGATTAGTCTGATTGTTTCAGAAGTTCTTTCAGACCGTTCATGATTATATATGGTCTTGCTTCAGAGCACCCACCTGTCAGCTTAGAATAATCTTTCAATTAGATGCTTGCCAAGATTGACACTCCCCCTCACTTACTTTCATTTTCTATAAAACCTTGTCCCAGTGAGAGTTCGGGTTGCTTCATGCTTCACCAAACAATCTTATGGATCAGCAGCGAGTAAACACAAACTCGAGTTTGTAATAAAGAGAACTTAATGTGATTACATCAGGAATGGCTTCTTGGTGGTCTTTTGGGGTTCACGAATGCTTCCTGGCACAACAATCAATAGGAGACTGTTTTGGAGTTAGGGATGGGGGCATGTGTCCACTTCTTTCAGCTCGAGGACTTCATCTTGAGCCCTCTAGCTTCTCTGGCTCTGTGGATTGTAGCATGACTATCGTTTATTTATGGCTAATATCTACTTATAATTGAATACATACCATGTTTGTCTTTCTGGTTACCTCACTCAGGATGATTTTTTCTAGTTCCATCCATTTGCCAGTAAATTTGATGATGTCATTGTTTGTTGAGAGACATCTAGGTTGTTTCCAGTTTCTGGTCATTATGATTAATGTTGCTATGAACATAGTCAAGCAAGTGTCTTTGTAGTATGATGGAATGTCCTTTGGATATAGACTCAAGAATAGTATAGCTAGGTCTTAAGGTAGATTGATTCCCAATGTTTTGAGAAACCACCATAATGACTTCCTCAGTAGCTGTACAAGTTTTCCCTTTCACCAGCAATGGAGAAGATTTCTCCTTGTTCCATATCCTCAGCAGCATGAGCTGTCACTTCTGTTTTGCATTCTGAAAGATATACGATAAAATCTCAAAGTAGTTGTGATTTGTATTTCCCTGATGACTAAGGATATTGAACATTTCTTCAAGTGTTTGTTATTCATTTGAATTTCTTCTTTTGAGAATTCTGGCTAGATATGTATTATAGCTTTGTACCACAGTTTAAGGTCAGGGATGGTGACACCTCCAGCAGTTCTTTTATTTAAGTTTTTTAGCTCTTATTTTTGTGTGTTTCCCTAGGAAGCTGAAGATTATCCTTTCATTATCTATGAATTTTGGAATTTTGATAGGGATTACACTAAATCTGTGGACTATTTGAGGTACAATGACCATTTTTACTATTTTAATCCTACCCATCCATGAACATTAGGGTGCTTGTCATTTGTATGTAACTATTTGTTCAGGGATTCTCTGGTATCGTTTAGGTTGTGAGCTCCAGAAGGACATACAGTATCATAGCTTTTCTCGTATCATAGGCTGTGCCTTGCCTGAGGTTTTGCATAGGGGTAGCTAATTGAAATGTTCAATAAATAATTGTAAGGAAATTTATACTAAACATATTCAGGATTTTTAAAATATGGTGACATATCAATTGTGATAATGTGATGCTTCCCCTCCCATGACTTCTAGAAGAACACATATCTTTTCTCTTCTAGCCCTAATATACTCAATTGGTTTAATCAATGTTCTAAAAACAAAGCATACAGAACCACTTTTTGGTTCACTGACAACCTAAATCACATGAGTGAATAAGACACCCTCAGTCAGTAATTTGCATTGTGGAACTTAGTTCAGGACTTGATAGAAATGCTCTTCCTGGGTATGGTGGTATCCAGCTCTAGTGAATGGCACCAAAACTCCTGTCTAGTCTGAGATATCAAAGGCCATTTCAAATGAGGAAGCTGCTTGGGTAACCTTAATCTATAAGAGCAAAAAACGACAAAGATGAAATAGGAACATCTCTTTCCCGTGGGATGGGTCTCAAGTTGGGCCTGTCATTGATTGGCCATTCTCTCAATCTGCTCCATCTTTGTCCCTGCACATCTTATAGGCAGGACACATTTTGGGTCAAAAGTTTTGTGGATGGGTTCCTGTCCTTATGGTTCCTTTGGGAGTCTTTTATTTTATTTTTATTTAAAGCAATTTTAATTTTAAATATATTTTATCATATTCTTCTACCCAAATAAACAACTAATGACTCGTTTGGTTTCTCTTTCTTTTCCCTGCCATTCAAGGTGGATTTATCCCAAGAAATTTTTGTCACATGCATTTTGACAACTAATGACAGGCAAGGGAATTTAATTTCTCTAGATTTTTTCTGAGGCAAAACTCAGTACATTCCAGACCACTGGAAACTCCCCAGATTGACCATTTTTATGTGTTAGGCATTTTCAGTCTTCATAGTATGTCCACATTTTTTTTTGCCCTCCATATGGCTGTTAAGTTCTGTTTGTCTTGTTTATAAGAGCTGATGGTTCTTGAACTAACAGGAAATTTTGTGTTTTTTCTCCTAATAAACCCAAGCAAATCCTTTGGCACAATTTTTTTTTTCTTGTTGGATCCTCTACATGATATTGCAAATATTTGGTCACATGGGAGAATCTCTTAGAGCCATGATGCATAGCAAACCAATACATTTGTGGTTTTAACAGTCTCCAGTGCTGGGTTTTGACAAGAGAGAATAGGTACATGATGAGGTGATAACCTCTGTGGTGGAGAGAAGAGGAAGAATGTGGTATGCATGCACACATGTATGCTTGTGTAACAGGAATACAAGATGCCTAATAGACGCCAGTTCTTACAATTACTAACCCGATTTTTATTGTTATTTCATTGGCCACATGTAATCAATACCTCCTCTCTAAAACACCTTAAAACACCCAAGACAAAGCTAAAATTTTCTGGTCTCAGAGAAGTTACTTTGACCCCAAATTAGAGTGAACAATAGATTACCTCATAAGCCCACCCATTTCCTCTAATGCTATTAACTGAGTATCTGCCAATATAATAGGAAAATATGCAAGCAATAATGTTAACTATTCTGCCTCACAGCTGAGGACATCTGGGTGCAACATCAAAATTCGACCTCACACTTGGATTTTGACCTGAAAACAAAACAAAACAAAATTCAAAGTTTAGATTAGACAGATAATTTTATCTTTGCTTTTAAATGGTCCAAAGCTTCACAAACATCTATTGCAAACAGTGTAGTTAGTAGAGTCTATTTTATTTGTCCTTCCTATAAGAGATTTTATACAAGATTTTCTATAAATAAGAAGTCATTTCCACAAAAGAAAACCCAGAAATTACTCATTTGTTAGCATTCAGCCTTCCACAAAATCACAGTGGAGGTTGGAAAACAAAAAGTGCTCTGTGCCTTTCTATTAAAATCAGCTGAAAAATACTTGAATGATGAATAGAAAGTGAAGTACTTTCTTTTAAGACACACCCTCTAGTTTTACAACTGATTCTTAACTCCTATTTTACACTCTAAGTAAATAGATATGGTTTCAGCCATTAATATCAATAGGTCAAGTGAGAGAATAAGTAAATTGTCTTCTGTGATAAACTCCGCTACTAGATTATACTGCATTTTAAAATTCTTATTAATTCTATGGTAATCATCATCATCAACAACAACAACACAATCTCTTCTTTAGTGCAAACCAAACAGAGGTTAAAAGAGGGTTTTCACTTATTCTAATCTTCTGCATTGCACAAAGCTGTTGCCCTTTAAATATTTATAAGAATTAAATGACATTCTTGAATTAGCACTGCTTACCTCTTCTTTGCATGAATATTCTTTGGCAGGAAAAGAAATGAAGCCTGTTAAATATAGAATGGAGACACAAATTATATTCTCAAAATACTATTTATTTTTTAACAGTTTAGGTTATGCTGGGACTTGGAAAACCAGATTACAAAAATGTGTACTTACCTCAGTGCCTTCCTCTATTCATTTAAGATTATTAAGCTTACTCTGTAAGTAGCAGTCACACGTCTCTTGGATCACCCAGAGCTGTCCATCAGTTCTCACAATAATTCATGTAAGTCCCTTTGTGCCATTTTTTCATTGCCAAAGGTATCCTAAATACATACTGGAAACATTTGGAACAAATTAAAGAACTCTTAGAAACATGTTTCCATACATGTGATATGAGGGCATTCCTCACCAAACCAATATGCCTTCAAGATGTCTGGAGGCATCAATAGACTCTCGGGTAATTTTTAACCAAGAAAGACATTGAAGATGTTACATAATTGTGTGTGTGTGTGTGTGTGTGTGTGTGTGTTCCTATTCCAAGACATGAAGCTCTTATAATTTTATAAGTAATGAAGATCTTAAGAATATTTTTCTTCTGACAGCATCTTATTGTGCAGTCTATGATGGGTTTGAACCAATGATCATCATACTGAGGTTCTTAAGTGATGAGATCATAAGCATGTGCCAACATGCCTGCCTTATGGGTACTTTTTGTTGTAACATTTGAGCTTTGTTCATGAATCCTGATATTAAAACTTTTACACATTCTAGAATTATGAGAATCTTTTTGTATGCTAATAAGTATGACTGGGGACTAGAGTTCTCTGGCCTCAGGATAGGAACTGGTTACAAGAAAAAAAGCTAAGACATGATTAAATTATTGAAAGTTTCAGGCCCACCTTTCAATTTCAGGAGGAGAAAGAAAGAGCTTGAGTTTAAAGGGGTTACTAATAGCTAACGATTTAGTTGACCCTGATAACATTAGTGATACATCTATAAAAACTGTCACCCTTCCACCCAGAGCCTCTTCCTTTTGGCTGGGGCAGACACAGAGCTGGTCTGCTCCTGTGGAGACACCTGATCCTGAGCCATCCTAGAGGAGCCACTGCACTCAGAACAGAGGGTAAGAAATCTCGCCCACTACCCCACACCCCAGAGTTACAACTGGGAGCCAGGGTTGCTCAGTAAACATCAGGTACCCAAACCCTGCCCCTCCAGAATACCTCTTCCCTTCTGCCCTGAGCCTGGTCCTTTTGGCTGGGGCAGACACATAGCTGGTCTGCTCCTGTGGAGACACCTTATCCTGCGCCATCCTAGAGGAGCTACAACATTCAGGGCAGCAGTATTTCAGGATCCCCGAGGCAGCCTGAGTCCCAGGAGTTCTTCCACCCAGGAGCTTAGCATCACAGGAACACAGAGACATCTGGACTCTGAAGAGTTCTGACACAAGCAAGATAAATGGAAAGACAGACTCCAGTCAGACACAATGAGCACAGGTAACACTAGAGTCAACCAGATGGCAAAAGGCAAGTGCAAGAAAACAAGCAACAGAAACCAAAGTTACTTGGCATCATCAGAACCCAGTTCTCCCACCTTAGCAAGCCCTGAATATCCGATCACACAGGAAAAACAGGATTCAGAATTAAAAATCACTTCTCATGATGATAATAGATGATTAAGAAGGACATAAGTAACTCCCTTAAAGAAGTACAGGAGAACAGAGGTAAATAGATAGAAGCCCTTAAAGAGGAAACACAAAAATCCCTGAAAGAATTACAAGAAAACACAACCAAACAGGTGAAGGAATTGAATAAAACAATCCAGGATCTAAAAATGGAAATAGAAACAATAAAGAAATCTCAAAGGGAGACTACCCTGGAGATAGAAAATGTAGGAAAGAGATCAGGAGTCATAGATGCAAGCATCACCAACAGAATCCAAGAGATAGAAGAGAGAATCTCATGTGCAGAAGATACCATGGAAAACATTGACACAACTGTCAAAGAAAATGCAAAATGCAAAATGCTTCTAACCCAGAACATCCAGGAAATCCAAGACACAATGAGAAGACCAAACCTAACGATAATAGGTATAGATGAGAGTAAAGACTCCCAACTTAAAGGGCCAGTAAATATCTTCAACAAAATTATAGAGGAAAATTTCCCTAACCTAAAGAACGAGATACCCATAAACATACAAGAAGCCTTCAGAACACCAAACAGACTAGACCAAAAAAGAAATACCTCCTGTCACATAATAATCAAAACATCAAATGTACAAAACAAAGAAAAAGTACTAAAAGCAGTAAGGGAAAAAGGTCAAGTAACATATAAAGGCAGTCCTATAAGAAGTACACCAAACTTTTCACCAGAGATTATAAAAGCCAGAAAATCATGGACTGATATCATACAGACCCTAAGGGAACACAAATTCCAGCCCAGACTACTATACCCAGCAAAACTCTCAATCACTATAGATGGAGAAACCAAGATATTCCATGACAAAACCAAATTTGCACAATATCTTCCCACAAACACAGCACTTCAAAGGATAACTGATGGAAAACGCCAACACAAGGAAGGAAACTACAACCTAGAAAAAGCATGGAAGTAATCTTCCAACAACCCCAAAAGAAGATAGCTACACAAACATAATTCCACCTCTAATAGCAAAAATAAAAGGAAGTAACAATCATTTTTCCTTAATATCTCTTAACATCAATGGACTCAATTCTCCAATAAAAAGACATAGACTATCTGACTGGATACATAAACAGGACCCAGAATTTTGCTGCATACAGGAAATGCAACTAAGTGACAAAGACAGACACTATCTCAGAGTAAAAAGATGGAAAACAGTTTTCTAAGCAAATGGTCAAAAGAAACAAACTGGAGTAGCCATTCTAATATCAAATAAAATCGACTTTCAACCAAAAGTAATAAAAAAAGATAAGGAAGGACACTATATACTCATCAAAGAAAAAAAATCTACTAAGATGAAATCTCAATTCTGAACAACTACACTCTAAATACAAGGGCATCAACATACATAAAAGAAACTTTACTAAAGCTCAAAGCACACATTGCACCTCACACAATAATAGTGGGGGATTTTAACACCTCATTCTCTGCAATGGACAGATCATGGAAACAGAAACTAAACAAAGACACATTGAAATTAACAGAAGTTATGAACCAAATGGATTTCACAGATATCTACAAAACATTTCATCCTAAAACAAAAGAATATACCTTTTTCTCAGCACCTCATGGTACCTTCTCCAAAATAGACCACATAATTGGTCACAAAACAGGTCTCAACAGATACAAAAAGATTGAAATAATTCTCTTGCATCCTATCAGACCACCACAGACTAAGGCTGGTCTTTAATAATGACAAAACCAATGGAAAACCCACATGCATGTGGAAACTGAACAGTGCTGTACTCAATGATGACTTAGTCAAGAAAGAAATAAAGAAAGAAATTAAAGACTTCTTAGAATTTAATGAAAATGAGGAAACATCATACCAAAACTTGTGGGACTCCATGAAAGCAGTGCTAAGAGGAAAACTCATAGCTCTACGTACTTACATAAAGAAATTGGAGAGAGCACACATTAACAACTTGAAAGCACACCTGAAAGCTCTAGAACAAAAAGAAGCAAAAACACCCACGAGGAGTAAACACCAGGAAATAATCAAACTCAGGGCTGAAATCAACCAAGTAGAAACAGAAAGAACTATACAAAATATCAACAAAACCAGGAGTTGGTTCTTTGAGAAAATCAACAAGATAGATAAACCCTTAGCCAGATTAACCAGAGGGCACAGAGACAATATCCAAATTAATAAAATCAGATCTGAAAAGGGAGACATAACAACAGAAACTGAGGAAATTAAAAAAATAATCAGATCCTACTACAAAGGCCTATACTCAACAAAACTGGAAAATCTGGATGAAATGGACAATTTTCTAGACAGATCCCAGGTACCAAAGTTAAATGAGGAGCAAATAAACCATCTAAACAGTTCCGTAACCCCTAAAGAAATAGCAGCAGTCATTAAAAGTCTCCCCACCAAAAAAGCCCAGGACCAGATGGTTTTAGTGCAGAATTCTATCAGACCTTCAAAGAAGACCTAATACCAATTCTCTTCAAAATATTCCACAAAAAAGAAACAGAAGAAACACTACCCAATTCATTCTATGAAGCTACAATCACACTCATACCTAAACCTCACAAAGACCCAACAAAGAAAAAGAAATTCAGACCAATCTCCCTTATGAATATCGAAAGGCCCATACCTAAACATAGTAAAAGCAATATACAGCAAACCAGTAGCCAACATCAAACTAAATGGAGAGAAACTTGAAGCAATCCCACTAAGATCAGGGACTAGACAAGGATGCCCACTCTCTCTCTACCTATTCAATATAGTACTGGAAGTCCTAGACAGAGCAATTAGACAACAAAAAGAAGTCAAAGGAATACAAATAGGAAAGGAAGAAGTCAAAATATCACTATTTGAAGATGATATGATAGTATATTTAAGTGACCCCAGAACTTCCACCAGAGAACTCCTAAACCTGATAAACAACTTCAGCAAGGTGGCAGGTTATAAAATCAACTCAAACAAATCAGTAGCCTTCCTCTACATGAAAGATAAACAGGCTGAAAAAGAAATTAGGGAAATGACACCCTTCACAATAGTCACAGATAATATAAAATACCTCGGGGTGAACCTAACCAAGCAAGTGAAAGATCTGTATGACAAGAACTTCAAGTCTCTGAGGAAAGAAATTAAACATCTCAGGAAATGGAAAGATCTCCCATGCTCACGGATTGGCAGGATTAATATATTAAAAATGACCATCTTGCCAAAAGCAATCTACAGATTCAATGCAATCCCCATTAAAATACCAACTCAATTCCTCACAGAATTAGAAAGAGAAATTATCAAATTTATTTGGAATATCAAAATAGCCCAGGATAGGGAAAACTATTCTCAACAATAAAAGAACTTCTGGAGGAATCGCCATCCCTGACCTCAAGTTGTACTACAGAGCAATAGTGATAAAAACTGCCTGCACAGAGACAGGCAGGAAGATCAGTGGAATAGAGTTGAAGACCCAGAAATGAAACCACACACCTATGGTCACTTGATCTTTGACAAAGGAGCTAAAACCATCCAGTGGAACAAGGACAGCATTTTCAACAAATGGTGCTGGTTCAACTGGAGGACAACCTATAGAAGAATACAAATCAATCCATTCTTATCTCCTTGTACAAAGCTCAAGTCCAAGTGGGTAAAGGACCTTCACATAAAACCAGACACACTGAAACTAACAGAAGAGAAGGTGGGGAAGACCCTAGAATACCTAGGCACAGGGGAAAAGTTCCTGAGCAGAACACCAATGGTTTATACTCTAAGAGCAAGAATTGGCAAATGGAACCTCATAAAATTGCAAAGTTTCTATAAGGCAAAGGACACAGTCAATAGGACAAAACAGCAACCAACAGATTGGGAAAAGATCTTTACCAATCCCACATCTGATAGAGGACTAATATTCAATATATACAAAGAACTCAAGGAGTTAGAATAAAGACAATCAAATAACTATTAAAAATGGAGTACAGAGCTAAACAAAGAAAAATGAGGAAACACAAATGGTGGAGAAGCACCAAAAGAAATGTTCAACATCCTTAGTCATCAGGGAAATGCAAATCAAAACAACCATGAGATTCCACCTCACACCAGTCAGAATGGCTAAGAGCAAAACCTCAGGTGATAGTAGATGCTGGCGAGGATGTGGAGAAAGAGGAACACTCCTCCATTGTTGGTGGGATTGCCAGATGGTACAATCATTCTGGAAAACAGTCTTGCGGTTCCTCAGAAAATTGGACATATCACTACCTGAGGACCCAGCTATACCACTCTTGGGCATATACCCAGAAGATGCTCTAACATATAACAAGGACATATGCTCCACTATGTTCATAGCAGCTTTATTTATAATAGCCAGAAGCTGGAAAGAACCCAAATGCCCTTCAACAGAGGAATGGATACAAAAAATGTGGTACATTTACACAATGGAATATTACTCAGCTATTAAAAACAATGAATTCAAGAAATTCTTATATAAATGGATGGAACTAGAAAATATCATCCTGAGTGAAGTAACCCAATCACAAAAGAACACACGTGGTATTTACTCATTGATTATTGTATTTTAGCCCAGAAGCTTGAAATACCCAAGATTCAACTCACAGTCCACTAAAGCTCATGAAGAATGAAGACCAAGTGAGGGGCTTCAGTCCTTCTTAGAAAGAGTAACAAAATACTCAAGGGAGCAAATATGGATACAAAGCGCAGGACAGAAACTGAAGGAGGGGCCGTCTGCAGATCATTCCATCTGGGTATCCATTCCATGTGCAGTCACCAAAGGTAGATGCTGATGTGGATGTAAGGAGGTGCATGCTGACAGGAGCCTAACATATCTGTCTCCTTAGAGGTCTGCAAGAGTCTGACATATTCAGAGGCAGATGCTCACAGCTAACCATTAAACTGATCATGGAGTTCCCAATAGAGGAGTTAGAGTGAAGACTGAACGAATTGAAAGGGTTTAAGATCCCATGAGGAGAGCAACAATACCAACCAACCAGAGCCCCCAGGGTCTAAACCACCAGCCTGAGAGCGCTTACGGAGGGACCCATGGCTACAGCTATATATGCAAGGGTAGTATAGGTGGAAGAAGAGATCCTTGGTCCCATGAAGGCTGGACATCATGTGGGGGGGGAATTCGAGGATTGGGCGGTGAGGTGCTGGGGTGGGGTAGGTGGAGGTACACCCTCATAGAAGCAGGAGGAGGGGGGATGGGATAGGGACTTCCTCGGAAGGAGGGGGGAAAATGGGGTAAGGAGAGAACATCTGAAATGAAAATAAAATATCCAATTAAAAAAAAATCTCCCTACCAAAAAAAGCCCAGGACCAGATGATTTTAGTTCAAAATTCTACCAGACCTTCCAAGAAGACCTAATAGTTTCTCTATAAACTATTAGAGAAAATAGAAACAGAAGAAAACACTACTGAAATTATTCTATGAAGCCACAATTACACTCATACCTAAACCACAAAAAGACACAATGAAGAAATAAAACTTCAAACCAATCTCCCTTATGAATATAGATACAAATATACTCAATAAAATTTTTGTAAATCGAATCCAAGAACACATCAAAACAATCATCCATCTTGATCAAGTAGGTTTTATCCCAGGAATGCAGGGATGATTCAATATATGGAAATCCATCAATGTAATCCACTATATAAACAAAGTCAAAGAAAAAAACCACATGATCATCTCACTTGATGCTGAGAAAAGATTTGACAAAATTCAATGCCCCTTCATTTTAAAAGTGATGGAAAGAACAGGAATCCAAGGCCCATACCTTAACATAGTAAAAAGCAATATATGGCAAACCAGTAGCCAACATCAAACTAAATGGACAGAAACTTGAAGCAATCCCACTAAAATCAGGGTCTAGACAAGGCTGCTCACTCTCTCCCTACCTATTCAATATAGTACTAGAAGTCCTAGTCATAGCTATTAGATAACAAAAGGAGATCAAACTGATACAAATAGGAAAGGAAGAAGTCAAAATATCAGTATTTGCAGATGATATGATAGTATAATTAAGTAAGCCCAAAACTTCCACCATAGAACTCCTAAACCTGATAAACAACTTCAGCAAAGTAGTTGGATATAAAATTAACTCAAACAAATCACTAGCCTTCCTCTGCTTAAAGGATAAGCAAGCTGAGAAAGAAATTCGAGAAATGATACCCTTCACAATACTCACAAATACTATAAAATACTTTGGCCTGAATTTAACCAAGCAAGTAATAGATCTTTATGAAAAGAACTTCAAGTCCCTGAAGAAAGACATCAAAGAAGATCTCAGAAGATGGAAAGATCTCCCATGCTCATGGACCAGCAGGACTAATTTAGTAGAAATGGCCACTTTGCAGAAAGCAATCTGCAAATTTATTGAAATCCCCATCAAAATACTAACTCAATTCTTCATAGAGATAGAAAGAGCAATGCTCAAATTCATTAACAAATTCATTAACAAAAAACCCAGGATAGCGAAAACTATTCTCAACAATAAAAAAACATCTGGGGGAATCACCATTACTGACCTTAAGCTGTACTACAAAGCAGTAGTGATAAAAACTGCATGGCATTGGTACAAAGATAGGCTAGAAGATCAATGGAATAGGATAGAAGACCCGAACCCACATACCTATAGTCACTTGATTTTTGACAAAGGAGCTAAAACCATTCAGTGGAAAAAAGCATTTTCATCAAATAGTGCTGGGTGAACTGGAGGTCAGCATATAGGAAAATTTAAATCGACCCATTCTTATCTCCTTGTACAAAACTCAAGTTCAAGTGGATCAAGGACCTCCATATAAAAAACTGGACACACTGTAATTAATAGAAGAGAAAGTGGGCAAAAGGCTCGAACACATGGGCACAGGTGAAAATATCCTGAAGAGGACACCAACAGCTTATGCTCTAAGATCAAGAATTGACAAATGGAACCTCATAAAATTTCAAAGCTTCTGTAAGACCAGGGACATTTTCAATAGGACAAAATGGCAACCAACAGATTGGGAAGTCTTCTTTACCAATCCTACATCTGATGCAACCAACAGATTGGGAAAACTTCTTTACCAATCCTATATATGATAGAGGGCTAATATCCAAAATATACAAAGAAATCAAGAACTTAGACCCCAAACAATCAAATAACCCTATTAAAAAATGGAGTACAGAGCTCAACAAAGAATTTTCAACTGAGGAATATAGAATGACCGAGAAGCACCTAAAGAAATGTTTAACATCTTTAGTCATCAAGGAAATGCAAATCAAAACAACCCTGAGATTCCACCTCACACCAGTCAGAATGGCTAAGACTAAAACTCAGATGACAGCAGATGCTGAAGAGAATGTGGAGAAAGAAGAACACTCCTCCATTGTTGGCGGGATTTTAAGTTGGTACAACCACTCTGGAAATCAGTCTGGTGGTTCCTCAGAAAACTGGACATAGTATTACCTGTGGATATAGCTATACCACTCCTGGGCATATACCCAGAAGACGAAGACGTTCCAACATATATCAAGGACACATGCTCCACTATGTTCATAATAGCCTTATTTATAATAGCCCAAAGCTAGAATGAATCCAGATGTCCTTCAACAGAGGAATAGATACAGAAAATGTGATACATTTACACAATGGAGTACTGCTCAGCTATTAAAAACAATGAATTAATGAAATTCTTAGGCAAATGTATGGAACTAGAAAATATCATCCTGAGTGAGGTGACCCAATCACAAAGGTACACACATGTTATGCACTCATTGTTAAGTGGATATTAGCACAAAATCTCACAATACCTAAGATATAACTCACAGACCAAATGAAGCCCAAGACAAAGAAATTCGAATGTGGGCACTTCAGTCCTTCTTAGAAGGAGTAACAAAGTACTCATAGGACCAAATATAAGACAATGTCTGGGGCAGAAACTGGAGGAGGGACCTTTCAGAGATCGCCCCACCTGGAGATCCCTCCCAGTTGCAGTCACCATATGCAAACACTGTTGTGGATGTCTGGAAGTGCATGTTGACAGGAGCCTTATATACCCGTCTTCTGAGAGGCACTGCCAGAGCCTGACATACACAGAGGCAGATGCTCACAGCTAACCATCAAACTGATCACAGGGTCCTCAAGGGAGAAGTTAGAGAAAAGAATGAAGGAGTTGAAGGGGCTTGAGGTCATATGGGAAGAGTGACAATACCAACCAACCAGAGCTCTCAGAGTCTAAATAGCAAGCCTGGGAACACACATGGAGGGACACATGTCTCCAGCTGTATATTTAGAGTCTCCAGCTGTATATTTAGAGGAAGATGGACTTGTTGGGCATCAGTGGGAGAGGAGAGCCTTGTTCCCTTGAAGGTTATACCCAAGAGAGGGGAATTCGAGGGCAGGGAGGTGGGAGTGGGTGGATGGGTGGGGGCACACCCTCATAGAAATAGGAGGAGGGAGGATGGGTTAAGGGATTTCTGGGGGGAAGAATGGGGAAAAGGGATAGCATCTGAAATGTAGAGAAGTAACATATCCAATTATAAAAATATCAAAACAAACTAGAAAAACAAACAAACAAACAAAAGGCCCAGATAATGGAACTGGCTATGGCAGTCGAATGCTTGAGACTTTTTAGCAGCAATTTAATATTACCCATATTACTGGGATTCCTTATAATTGTCAAGGACAAGAGACTATCGAAGAGGCTCATGAAACTTTAAAACAATATCTTCATAAAATAAAAAAGGGAGATATATATCCCTATACACCACAAATTCATTTAAATTGTGCTCTTTTTATTTTTTATTTTAAATTTTTAAAAAATATTTGAATGCCAAGGAACTTTCTGCTGAGTGTCTATAGCACTCTACAACTAGGCAAACTTACGCCTAGTAAAAGTGAAGGATACTCTTACTGGCATAAGGCATGATCCCGATCAGGTATTAAATATGGGGAAGAGGTCATGTTTGTGATTTTTCTTCAGGATACTGAAGGAGCATGGTGGCCGCCAGGGTGAGACATGCTGATGCCAGCACAAAAAATGTTGCTGACTGCCCTGACAATGGTGACTGGAAGCTGTATTGGACATATGTTCCTTACCCACCATTGCTTACCTATATCCCTGATGGGACACGCTGTCTTACCCTAAGCTTTTAGACCATGTGGAACAGAGAATCAAAAAGAAAAGTTATAATGACTCTTGTATTGTTCTTAATGTGACCAGTTATTTGAACTCAATCATGGACTAGTCTAGAAATCAATCCAATACTGGAAATAACAATCTTCATTTGGAACTCTGGTCCTGGACATTTTCAGAGACATATATGGAAGTTAGCTGCAGTTCTCTATGATGTTATGTTACCAAGAGATAAAGTTGGGGCAGGATATGGATTTCAAACAGGTGTTAGCACATGTGTTAAGGCTATTTTAAATGTCAAGTTAAAATTACTTTTGTTTCTTTTATAATATTTAATGTATGTTTCATTGATTATATACCTTATACTTGTGTTACTGTTTTGAAATCTGGCATGTCAGTTATGAAGGTCTATCAACCAGCTTTTGTTTTAGTGCCCTGAGTATCACAGAATCTTGGTATTCTAAAAATAAATTGCAAGTACAAGATGAAGTGAGTCAGACTTTAACCAGAAGCAAGAGGGTAGTGGGCTTGATTATTGCTGGTAAAACAGCTTTAATTACATTGATTGCTAGCACCACTGCTTCTGCAATTGCTGTGACACAAAAAATTAAGACAGCTACTTTTGTTAATCATTTAGCAAAAAATGTTACTAATGTGTTGAATATACAAGAAGATTTAGATAGGCATTTGGAAGAATGAATTGATGTTCTTTATCCTATTCAAATTATTGGAAGGAGGTTCAGAATTTAAGGGTAAGGAGCCATCTCGAGTGTCATGCCAAATGTCATGTCTCAAATTTACAGTGGTAGTCATTATAATTAGGAAAAAGTTTTAGACACTTGCAATGTATTTGGCATTATTCTAACACCTCTCTGGATGTTTTAATTTTACCTAGTGAGCTTATAAATTTTAAGAATGCTGCTCTGCTGTGTGTTGATGTGGCAGATACTGCAGATAAAATTACCCATGGCCTGAGGTCAGTATTTTTATTTTGGTCAAGCTTCAAGAATGGCATATATAGCTTGATCATGCTAGCCCTTTTTGTCCTGGGAATACTTTTATTCCTGTCCATTTTGTTAAAGCTTGTCTTTAACAACATCAACGTTTTGGCAGCCAAAGTACATGGCTTGAACCTGAAAATGTACCCCCAGACAGAGTTATTAATTTAACAGGCTGGCAAGCCAAGGATGAGTAAGATTCTGCACAGAGCCTTACCAACCTAAGACAGAAGTGCATTGCTTTTAATAATGCATATTTCATTCCTTCCTTACAATGAGTAAGGAAGGCATTCTTGGCAGAATGACCTAAGACAGGCTCAGTCTTGTTTATGAAAAAAAAAAGGGGGAGAGGCCCAGATCCTTTGGAGTTGCTTGGTAAGAATCTGACACGGGCCAAGTACAAGGAAATGGGTTGCTTGGCAGAAATATGACATTGGCCATGGACAAGGAAGTGTGCTTCAAGCAGGAATCTGACATTAGGATAGAACACAGAAGTAATTTCAGGCAGAAATCTAAATCTTAGGCTAGTATAAAGAAATAAATTCAGGCAGGTATCTAAATTTTAGGCTAGAACAAGGAAGTAGGCTTCAGACATGAAAATGACTTTGGGCTAGGACATGGAAGTTGGCTCAGATATTTTGGTCATCCTGATAAGCCCTTAGAAACAGTGATCACCAGAGTGTTTCCGGAATTTTGCTTATTGCCTTGTTTATTTTTTGACTATTTGTGTTTATTGTCTTGCTTATTCCTTGACTATTTCTGTCTATTGTATTGCTTGTCCCTCAACCTAGAACTGATCTGAATAATTCAAATGGCATAAAAGCAAAAAGGTGGAGGGGGAATGGGATAAGCAGTTCTAAGGAAGGGAAATGGGGAAAGGAGATCACTTCTGCAATGTAAATAAATAAAATATCCAATAAAAAAAACAATGCCTTTCTGAATTTATTCTATATATTGTTTCTTTTTAAAAGATTATTTATTTATTTATTTATTTATTTATTTATTCATTCATTCATTCATTTTTTTTCTTTTTTCTTTTTATTGGAAATTTTTTTTACATTTCAGATATTCTCCCCTTACCCCCTTCCCCTCTCCCTCCCAGAAACTCACTATCCCTTCCCCCATTCTCCTGCCTCCACATTGGTGTACCCCCACCCACCCTCCCCCGTACCTCACCCCCCACCCTTGAATATCCCCCCTGCGACGTCCAGCCTTCATGGGACCAAGGATCTCTTCTCCCACTTATATATAGCTCCCTTGCATATATATGGCTGTGTGTGTGCATGTGTGAATTTATATATACCATACATATTCAGTTGCCTTTGGAGGCCAGAATAGGATATCAGATCCCCTTGAACTGGAGTTACCTCTGGTTATGAGGCCCTTGATGTGCATGCTGAAAACTAAGCTCTTCTGCACCATCAGGAATATTCTTTAATATTGAGACATCTCTTCATCCCCCTTGGTTTTACTGAGCAAAATCATAGAAATAAAAGTATAGACATAGACAAACAGACTCTTTGATTCTGGTACTCATCTTAAACCATAACTAGTTTAGTGTTAGTGTTAGCTAAATCATATTTGTTGTGTGAATAGACCCTGATCTGAGATATTTGCCGGTTTCCACAATATAAATACTTGCACTGTGGCCAATTTAATTTACCAATGTGACCTTTAATTGCTATGATACGTATCATCCTTTCATAATCACCTCTAGAGAACTGATATTAATTGGCCACAACATACTCATTAAAGTTGGATAAGGGTGTTTGTATGTTGTTCTGCAAGATTTTAAAAAGTAAGACTTATTTTATTTTTGATAGTATATATAAGTGTGTGCCCATATGTGGATATGTACATACATTTGGGTGCCTGAGAAGGCCAGAAGAAAGGATGAGATTTCCGTGGAGCTGGAGTTACAGGTGATTGTGAGCCACTAATGTGCATGCTGCAAACTGAACTCTGGTCCTTTGAGAAGAGCATGTGCTCTTAACCACTAAGCCATATATCCAGCCCCTTTGCATTCAGTCAAACTACAAATACTTAGCTGCTATTAGTATTTATTCCTTTTCTCTAAAACGTAGCTTTATCACAAAAATAAATCTGTAAGACAAGTTCCTCTTGGTTGTATTTGGATTAAGATAATAAAGTATTCATATGGCATATCCTTAGATTCAACAATTGTAAAATTCTAAATAAAAATGATTCTTTCTCTTTTCTCATGTGCTCAAAGAACTGTGTGAAATGGGCACCATCAAAGCAAAGTTCATTATCAGAACTATTGAAATTCTCTCATGCATTGACTGAGTACCATTCAGTTCCAGAGATCTATTATAGTGAGGACTAATTTCAGGAGAGGGTTTTCTATACCCCTCTCATTAGCACCAGGAAGCTTTTGCTTAGACAAAAGATCTTTTCTAATGTGCTGGCCAATTAGAGTCTCTACTGTTATAATGAGCTAAAAATCAGATGTATCTAAAATTCTAATAGTAAAACAATGCTGCCCCAGCATGGAACTTTATTTCTGAAAGGGACTTTGCAGACCTGTTCCCCTACCATTTAATTATCTAGTTGATGTTCCCACTGGATATAATTGTATTGAATTAGCCCTCCCTAGAGAGGCCATGACAGAATATCTGTGATGGTGTCCGTTGAATGCCAGATAAAAGGTGGGGCCAAGAGCATTTTTTCTCTGAGCCTACTGTCAGCTCCTAGTGATGACTCATTCAGTTGACAGCAGTTCTTTGGAGACCTCTTCCTCCTAGAGCAGCTTGAAGAGCAATTACCTGGGGGAACATATTTTCCAACCCTGGCTTCACAATTTTCCAGTAATCTGATAGAACCACATTATAGATGCCTTCAGATCTGCATTTTGAACTGTCAAAGCAGCAGCTTCTTAGTCTGTACTCTTGGTCACTCCCAGGAATGTTGCAAGGAGCACGTAAGAAAATATATATGAGAACTCATGTCACCTGGAGTGTGCTACATTCATGATATTATAAATATTTTACAATGGATTTTCATTCAATATCACCTCTACTGAGAAACCTTGTTTATTCCCTCTGTATAAAACAGTTCTATCTGATTTCTATTCCTAATGCCAGAATTAAGTTCTAGGAGGTAGACCAATAACACAACATAACTTCTTGCTGATTTATTATATAGTAAAATTTGCCTGACAAAATATTTTTCAATTCATGTTCATCAAATGAATGAATGAATGAATGAATAAAATAGTGTTATTTAATTTGGTTGAGTGTTCATAAGCCATTCATAACGCATACACTTTCATTTCAATCTCTTAAATGCAAATGTAACTAATTTAGGGAACTGACTGGATTTAATACATTACAAGTAACAAATGCCTTAAACTTATTATCAATGGCTCCTCTAAAGAAGAAATGGAGAAAAACAGCAGACTATGGTTGGTATTAATGTTTTCATTGACCACTGAATATTTTTTGTCTTGTTAAGCATTTAAACACTGACTCTCCATGAGGTGCACTGCAGAACATGCCACAATATACGTTCCCTCAGATGAAGACAACTTTTCTGGCCAACCCCTCTCACCTCCTGCTGCCAAAAGCTGCCCACAGACTGCTTTCTTACTTTGCTTTAGCAGGTAGCCTTTTGGAATAGGGTTCTTTCAAGAATCCCCTTCATGGCAAGGGAAGGATTTTATTTACCAGGAGGTGGCAGTGTGGTTTGACCCAGTATCAACCATTCTTTCTATGTCATGTGCCCTTATAGACTAGTCTATTGGCATCAATTCTCACATGTATTCCCAAACTCCTGAGGACACTCAGGACAACATCAGTTGTCTGCTGTTGCATGCAAACTTGAAAGTTGTTATGCAACTAACACACTTCTGCGCTTGATAGGCTAAAACAGTAACTGCTTTACTTGCTCATATTTCTATGGTGCAGTGATTTGGAATGGGCTTAAATGGGTGACATTCTGATAATTTGACCAGTGGTAGCTACTACATATGTAGGTATTTGTTGGAATAAATAGAACTGAACAGTCTAAGATGACCTTGCTTGCAAATATGAAGGTGATATTAGATGCCAACTGAGCCAAATATCTCAAAGTGACCCCTAGAAGCCTAGATTAGGCATTTTCCTATGGTATAACATACTAAGAGGGAAAACTCTTGAAGTCCTAGGGAAGGCCAAGAAAGTGTGATTATGACCAGAAATAACATTTGTCTAGCTAATTAAGTGGTAGGGGAAGAGAGTCTATATAATCATTTTGAGAAATACAGTTCCATGTTGGGGCAGTATTATTTTATTTTTAGAATTTTAAGCCTCTACTTCTGTTATCCTTTCTTATTACTCATGTCTGAAAGAAGACCATCTAATTAATCCTAGGGTCAGTATGGGAGGAGTCTGTAAGGAGCCATTTTTATAACAAGATGACAGTCACAGTGACTTCAGGATTGTAGCTTGAAATGGACCACAAACAAATTACCCCCTACACACACATGCTTCTGGAGAACAAATCTGCAAACATTTCTAAGCATGTTACTGCTAAATCACTCTATATTTCTTGGTGATTCTGTTGATTGGTGATAGAACACATAATTGACAGAGAGACTGTTTTCCTATTTTCCATCTTATTACATCTTGTGGAAATTGGGTCTGAGCTATGTTTTATAGAAGGGCTGACTTCACTTTTGAGATAACAAAAATTTCTCAGATAATGGGGACTTGCTATCAGTTCATCTTATTCCATATCCCCTCACATATCCTGTTTGTTTCCTGAGTTGAACAACTATATTTGAATTATTTCTGTGTAAGCAATCAATATTGAAATGACCACTATATATATATATATTATCCTACATTTCCTAAATCTTATTCTTGCAACTATCCAGAAGGAGAATCAGAGTGATCTACATCTAAGTTAGGAGCTATCTCATTAGTACACATGGTTGTCTAAATTATTTTTAAGCAAAGTTTTCTTTCAAAATAGGCTAAAGGATATTGTCTACTGCTTCATTTGCCCCCTCCCCATGTTACCCACAGGATATAATTTACTGGTACTTAGTGTCAATTGCTTCTACTAGACACTGAGAAAGTCTTCTCCCAAAGACCTATGATACTTGCAGCATATCAAATTTTCCATTTTCTCTGAATACTAAAAAAGCACAGAAAAATGAAGGAGCAAAGCAAGATGGCATATTAGATCACTCTCTAGAAGAAACTTTGATTTGGATACAAGAAAAATACCTGTACAAGAGATGAGGAAACTAAGGTAAAGAATAAATAATAACAATAAAAAGATCTTTGAAGACAGTAGGAAGAAAAGTTTTAAATCACCATGTTAACTCTCTTCTACTCCCAGGTAATATAGCACATGTAGATACTGACTCCTTATGGGAAAAGAGAGGGAAGTGAGTACAAGATTTTGCTTTGGACAAGCATGCCAGGCCTGTTTCAGTAAATAACAAAATAAACAAGACTCTCATGTTTTAACAATCTTAAGAAGACTTAAATAATATCCTATGAAGTCTTTTTTTCGGGCCACAAGGGTATAAATCTACAAGTCAGCAGCAGAGGAATATCAGAAACTTAGGAACTAAATGGAATAAAACAAATCAGCAAGTTAATGAAGAAATTATTATAGAGATTAGAAATGTCTTGAAACAACAGGGAATAGAAACAAAATCGCTCAATTATCCCTCTACCTCTCCACCCACCTTCATCAGACCTATGGATCCCAAATCACATGGTTAGATTCCCTCCCTCCGCCCATTTTTCCTGCCTGTTGAGTACTCTGGGGGCACCCCAAGCTGCTCTGAGCAGTCTGCTATCCGCCCCCAAATGATGACTTCCATTATCCCGCCACCTCTCTGTCCACCTTCATCAGACTTGTGGCTCCCAAACCATACTAACTTGCTGGTTCAGAGCCATACAGCCCAAGGATATCTATCAGAGGCCTGCCACATCAGGACCACCAAGGTTAAGCCCCCTCACAGTACCTACTACAACAGGAACGTCCAGGGACCAAAGCCATCCAGATGGATAAAGACCCTCAAAAGAGCACAACCAACAAAAGCCAGAGGAATATGATTCCTTCAGAAGGAAAAAAACAGCAGACACTTAAGAGTATTCAAAACATTGAACCTTTCCAGAATTCCTCCTGACAAAAGGAAATGCAGGGACAAAGAATAGAGGAGAAACTGAAGGAAAGGCCATGCAGAAACTGCCCCACCTAGGGATCCATCCCCTCTGCTGACACCAAATCCAAACCCTATTGCTGATGCCAAGAAGTGCTTACTGACAGGAGCCCGGTATAGCTGTCCACTGAGAGACTCTGCCAGAGCCAGACCAAGACAGGTGCGGATGTATCCAAACACTGGGTTGAGCGTGGGGACCCTGATGGAGAAGTGTGGACAAGGACTGTAGAAGCTGAAGGGGTTTGTAACCCCTTAGGAAGAACAACAATATCAACCAACCAGACCCCCCAAAGCTCCCAGGGACTAAACCACCAACCAAAGAGTACACAGGGAGGGATTCCTGGCTCCAGCTGGATATGTAGCAGAGCATTGCCTTATCTGGTGTCACTGGGAGGGGAGCCCCTTGGTCCTGTGGAGATAGGGAAACGCTAGAGCGCTGAGGCAAGAGTGGGTAGACAGGTTGGGGAGAACCTTCATAGAGGCAGAGGAAGGGAGGAAAGAATAGGGGGCTTGTGGAGAGGAAACTGGGAAGGGGGCAAACACTTGAAATGCAAGTAAATAAAATAACCAATAAAAAATGAAAAAGAGAATAACTAGGAGAAAACCATTTCTGACAACTGTTACTATTGTTTACTAAAAGATGGGAAGGAACGGGGACGAGTAGAAGGAGGGGAAACTATAATGTTGTATTGTATGAGAAAAGAATCTATTTTCAATTTTTTTAAAAAAGTGCATTTGCTGGGAAGAAGCTGGAAGCTTATTAATGGAGATAGTATGTGCTCTGCCTTGAAATTTCTTGGTCTGGAACTCCAGGATAGATACCTTAGTAGTGATTTCCTTCATTTCTTCTGGATGTTATGAGCACTTGACTTGATGATAATACTTTTTGTTTGCTTTCACAATCAGACTAATCTAATCATTTCTGCTAGAAGCTATAGGCTCTGGATTTAATAGTGCTACATTATCTGCTGCTATTGTATATGTTAATCATTCTGTTGCTTTTTCTTGTTAAATACTTAATAAATACAACTATTTGAAACTGAAAAATACAGTTAATATATGGAACAAACAGCTAAGGATATTTTACCTTTGAAAATGATGAAAAAAAAACAAAAACAAAAAAAACAAACAAAAAAAAGAAAATGATGAAAAACATCAATATTAACATTTTCTTTCTTTTTAACACCCACACTCCTATCCCTGTTTTTATGGAGTGCAGTGCTTCTTTCCATCACTAGAACTATAATAAATGTCTCCAGATAGGATGAATAAATAAGTCTCTTCCTTCTGATACATTTTAGGCAGAGGTGTCAAGTGGACACTGTTTTTACTGCTATGATGCATGTTACTTTTGCTAAATCCCTGGAGAAATGACTGTTGGATTTAAAATTTGTCTGTATGAATAGCATTTTGGTGTGTCTCAGATAAAGGGTTTGCTGTCAGGAAAACAACAAATGGTTGAATATAGTAAAATTAAAGCTAACCTTAGCTTACAGATTTAAATTTATCTCCTCTTTCTAACCTTCCATAAGTACTTACAGAACATCTGCTATATGCCAAGGACTGCATTAAGTGTTGGAGTGAGAGAGAAACAGCAGACAGTCTTTGGCCACATAAAAAGAAGAAAAAAGTACCAAAATGAACATGGAGGTATAAGGAAAGGGCTTGGTCATTAGATGAAACCCAACCGAAGATGGATATAGAGTGTATTCTAAGATGGCAGTTAGCCTGAGCTACAAAGTGAAATCCAGTTTCCTGCAAACAAACAAACAAATACCACAAAACAAAACAAAATGCAACAAAGCAAACAAACATCTAAGACAAAGGAATGCTTTGGGGGAGTGAATGAGTTTTGAAGAAACTTTGGGATTATAAGATAAGATTCTGCTATTCCTATAACTTTGAAGAAGAGCATGTGTACACAAAATTCATGTATTCAAATCCTAAAAATAGTCTGACTTTATTTGGAATAAGAAAATAATTAAGGTTAACTGAAGTCATAATCACACACTCTCTGGTATTTTGTAATGGCAGTCCAACTGATTCCACTCTGTTGCAGACGCAAAATTATACTCAATTACAGAAATAAGATGACAAGTTATAATTGATGATAACATAGAAGACAGTAAAGAAGGTTTGACATCTACATCTAAAATCTATGGATGCACCTCACATAAATTATCAAAATCCATTGTAAATAGATTATCAAGTACATGAATATGTGTCATTGAAATATTTTAGGTTTGTAGATGGGAGATGACATAACAACTTGAAAGCATTCGAGGGAATCACAAAAACAAATGTGAAGATTTCAAAAACATTTGTTTGACAAACAGAACACACATCAGAGAATGTATTGTGGAGAATTTTTGAACTAAGCATTTTCAGGAATGTTACTACTAAAACAAGACATAGAAAGTTCAACATCCTTAGTCATCAAGGAAATTCAAATCAAAACTACTTTGAGATTTCATTTTACACTTGTCAGAATGGCTAAGATCAACAAAGCATATGCTGGTGTGGATAGGTGTAATGAGAACACTCATCCATTGCTTGTGGGAGTGCAAGCTCATATAGCCACTATGGGGATTAATATGCTGATTTCTCAGAAAATTGGGTGTTGTAGTAATTATTTAAAATGGGCCTCTTGCTCAGGCCGACTATCTAAGCTGCAGCATCTCTGCCTAGCCCAGCCACCATGTTTCTCGGTCTGAGGCCAAGTGCATGCTGCAGCTAGAACCGGCCACCAAAAACATCAGCCCTGCCATCCACTAGATGCCAGCGTGAGAGATGGCTCTGCCAATCTTCCACGCTGTCTCCCCATGGCATGGCATTGTCCAGACCATTCTGCCATCCATGTGGGCCCAGTGAGAGAATGAGACTCTAATTCTTATAGATTAATCAAAGGCTTTATATGTTTGATAATGATTAATAACAAGATGCCCATTCAAAGAGAGTTGTATCCCAATTAGCTAACCTAATTATATGTTTATAAGTTGTTCCCCACGAGTGCTCTCCATACCTGTGTGGTTCTCCATCCTCCTACATCTCTGCTCTCTCTCGTTCTCTTTTCCTATCTCCTATCTCCTCCTCTTCCTTTTTTTCTCTTCCTCGCCTAACTCCTCCCACCTTAGCTCCTCCTACAGTTGGGAATAGATCTGTCTCAGGATCCAGCTTTACTACTTGTGGCCATAGATTCAAAGGATGGCTCTTCCTATCACAAAGACACTTCCTCAACTATGTTCACTGTTTCTCTATTCATAATAGCCAGAATTTGGAAATATCTAGATGTTCCTCACCTGAAGAATGGATAAAGAAAATGCAGTACACTTATACAATGAAAAATCACTAAACTGTTAAAAAAAAAAATACATCCTGAAATTTGCAGGTAAATGGTTGGAACTAGAGAAAAATAATCCCAAGTGAGGTATCGCAAACCAAGAAAGACAAATATGGTATCCATTTTCTTATATCTAGTATATCTCTCTTAAGTCAGTGATTACCAAACTGTAATCCATAGAACCACAGAGATCAGGTATAAAGTAATGGACTAAGGAGGGACAAATAGATCTCCCTAAGAAAGGGGAATAGAATGGATAGTTATAAATGTATGGGGAGGACTGCAACAGGATGATCAAGTGTGGAGGGGAAGAAAAGACAGGGTTGTGGGATAGAATATTTGAGAGAGAGAGAGAGCTAAAATTAAGGGTCATTTAAGGAGAAGTATAGAAACCAAATACAGTAGAAACTTTCTAAAATATATACATATATGAAGATGATATAAATAAAATTGTCTATATTTCAGAGTTTTCTGAGTTGATGACAGAAACTAGTTCCTCTGTTCAGTAATGGTGATTAGAGAGTGGCAAAATAGAAGGCCTGCTATTCTGTGCTTGCTGTGTGAGGGCCCCTGATGCCACCTGTTTCCATGAAATAGGTTCTCTGAAAAGCCTTTCTGTTGTGGAGCAGGGCATGGGTGTGTCAGAGTTCTCCAACTGCATTGTCCCTGCCTTAGACCCTAAACTGAAAAACAAACAGTTGCGAGAATCCAAAAAGAAAGTTGAAATAAAACATCATTAATGTAATTTACCGTGTTCAATTTGTACATGCATTTTATTGGAGATGGGAGGTTGGAATGATTTATACAAATCTGATGGTATTATTTCATAGCCTATTCCAGTTTGTATTTGAGTTAAAGATTCCAAAGGGTAGTAATTAATTGCAGAATTTAGTTTTTCTTAATTAAAAGCAGCCCTCTATTAATATAGTGTGAAATACCAAAATTTAGGATTTAAGTTTAAGCCGGGAGGTGGTGGCACACGCCTTTAATCCCAGCACTTGGGAGGCAGAGGCGGGTGGATTTCTGAGTTCGAGGCCAGCCTGGTCTACAGAGTGAGTTCCAGGACAGCCAGGGCTACACAGAGAAACTCTGTCTCGAAAAACCAAAAAAAAAAAAAAAAAAAAGGATTTAAGTAAACTCATTGCACAAACTGGAATTGGAATTGCTTTCAAAAGACTTGGAGAATAAAATATGTCATGTGTAAGATGCACTGAGTGTTGTAAATAAAATAGACCATTTTTTGTTTATAAATAAATAAATACATACATAAATACATAAATAAAATAAATATTTATTTATTTATAAATAAATAAAATTGCCAAATAATGGAGAAGATAGAGCCCCAATTAGCCACCTCTTGGCACCAAATGAAGATATAATTGAATTGTTGGTCAAAGGACTCCCATGGGAATCCCCAACCAATCAAGGCTATTGCCAAGATTATATGTTGCTCTCCACAAACTGACAGCAAGGCCCCATTGCTGAAGACAACATGTACACAACTCATTAAACATAGAGATGTTGAGCAGGTGTCTACATAGAACCTTCACCCTTATGTTCCAGTGTATGGTACCGGAATGGCTTTGCAGGCTACCCCAAAATAAACATAAACACCAAGACAGCCACAAACCCCTTGATCTACAATGGTGTACTGCCTATAAGATATGTTATTGTGACAGTGACACAAAACTTATGGGAGTAATCAACTGATTTAACTTAAGACCCAGTCCATGAGATGGAACGTGACTGTGTTTGGGTGACCAAGAACCTGAGGCTAAATAGCCCAGGGTCATAGAGTAAAACCAAATACTGCTAGTCTAAAAAAGAAAAAATGTAGTGGTAAAATGACTTTCTAATCACATTCTGCTATTCTCATAGATCAGTGACTTATTCAGACATCTTCAGAGAAGCTCCCTTCTACAACAAATGGGAACAAACAAGACCCACTGCTTGAAAGTAGAGTGAAAGGTCATGAAACACTCAGCCCCGTCAAATCCTTCTCCTCAGAGCTCAGGGAACCCTGCAGAAGGAGGCAGAAAGAGTGTAAGAACCAGAGTGTATGGAGGACACCAGGACAACAAGGCCCTCTAAATCAACATGAGCACAGCTCATATGAATTCACAGAGATTGAGGGATCACACACAAGGTTCTAAAGAGGTCTGCATCAGGTCCTCTGTTTATATATTATGGCTACCAGTTTAGTGTTTTTAATGGGATTCCTGTTTGTTGGAAAGAGTGTGTCTCTGATTCTTTTGACTCCTCTTTTCCTTTTGCTAATTTGCCTTGTCCAGCTTTAATGTAATAGACTTGTGTTTTATCTTATTTTATTTTGTTACATTAAAAATGAATTAATGAGTTAATGGATAAGTGAATACCTAGCCAATAGAGTAAAGGTTAGCAGTGGAACTATCATTTCTACCTGTTGGGAAAAGAGAAGTAAGTTTTCTGTAAAAGAGTGTCTATAATAGAGTGACACTGGGTATATCAACTACTCCAGGGCAAGCCTCAGGTTCAGAAGTAATTAATCAACATATAATGGACTCCACAATCTCTCTCTCTCTCTCTCTCTCTCTCTCTCTCTCTGTGTGTGTGTGTGTGTGTGTGTGTGTGTGTGTGTGTGTTTAATTGATCACATTTTGGTATTTACTGGTTTTTTTGGAGGTGTTGTTTTCTTTTGGGGGGAGTTTTTGCTATTACATTGAGCTTTTGTTTGCTTTTTGTGATAGAACTTAAAATTGGATGTACAGAGAAGGGGAGAGGATCTGAAAGAACTAGGGAAGAGGAAACATATGATCAAATATATTTAAATTTAAATACCATTTTAAATAATAAAGAGGAAAAGAGAAATTGCAAACAAAAAAAAAAACCCAAAACAACAACAAAAAGGCCAAAAAATAAAACATTAATTGATCAATAGATGAATGGAAAAAAGAAATTTCATTTCTTTGGTAAATGTATATAAGATGAATTGTTCAATTCTGATTGTAACATGACCTGCAATGAAATCAAATAGGAGGTATGATCAGATAATAAATAATACTGATTTGATCTATTAAATAAGTAAAATTTACCACAATTGATAGCTGAGCAGAATGTGTCAACTTTGGAATATTCTTGATGGTGGTGAATATTATTTAGTTACACTGTGTTTAGAAAACAATTTAAGCAGTGGGATTTTAAACTTACTAAATGCTCATACCTACTAGGAATTTATTCTACAGAAATAATCCAAAAAGAAAGGAAATGCCATATATATGAAGATTGTTTAGACCTAATTTTCCTAATGTTGAAAACTAAGCAACAATTTGACTATTCAAAGATACTATAGTATACCCAATTGTTAAACTATCAGGCATTAAGAATTGTATTAAAAACAGGCATTTGATGATAAGATTTACAGATGGTAATTTAATGATTCCCATTTACAAATATTCATTTATTGTGAGTATATGAAAATGTAGAGCTGTGAACAAAGACTGACGACAGGTTGAAAATAAATGTTGCTTGAGGATAATGAGATTTGGGTGGTTTATCCCATAATTTTTGCTAAATTCCAGAAAAACTTTCATTCTATCTCTAAGTGAACACATAAAATACAATATAATTAGCTTCATTGGTATAATATTGTAAGTATTCTAGTCTGTGAAGAGAAGAAACTATGACAGAATGTCAGCAAGGGAAAGGAGAAGCAGCCAGAATGTTTTTATTGACACAGATAACCAAGGGAATGAGTGTTTAGACTTTGCAGGGAAACACTTGGATGTATGAGTCCATATTTGTAGCCACAGAGAACAGAAACAAAGAATTGAGATTTGTCCTTTCTAATACAGTACAATATAATATAAGTATATATTCTCCTTACCCACAATTCTTTTTCAAGTTCAGAATGCTCTGAATTATGGGTTGGATGAAATGGCATAATGATTGGCATCCTTCTTTTTTCCATGTAAACGTAAGATAGTCTCAAATAAAAGTAGTCTTATGGCTCTAAAGAAACAGTTCAAGAATCAAAGTGATTGTGATTTTACCCTGGCATCTAGTCATCTGGGTTTGGTAAGACTGTAATTCTAGGAGATTTGCTAAGTCTCCTGGGAATCAGGAGTTGGGGCTTAGGGGGTAGTGAGGCAAGGCCAGAACAGGTAGTCTGCTACAAATCTGGGGATGGGATAAAACTGGGGTATTGGATATGGAGGAGTGTAGGGAAGTGTAGAACTTCAGTTAGCCTACCTGTTTCCCTGGCCTGTGTGTTCCCAGGGAATGCCTGCCGTTTTTGAAGGCTGAGATAAAGAGATGAGTGGCAGGACAGAAGGTTGGAGGAGATGGTATGTGATTCATGGGAGATGGGGGTCAGAGAGAAAAGGGGAGACTGCAGTTAGGGATGCTGCTACAGAGCTGGAGGTGAGATGAGGGGGAATGTTAAAGGAACGAAAGGTAAGGTCTGCAGTTGGCTAACCTGCTTGCCTTGGCAGGGTGGCCTATACCTCCTTCCCTGGCCTGCAGGTTCGAGAAATCAAGGCCTTCTAAATCAATAAGATTGGATTGGTGCATGTAAGAAAGCACAGAGACTAGGGCAGCATTCGTAGGACCTGCATGGATCTACACCTGTTTGGGTTTTAGAGCATAAAGGAGAAAGCGGATCCCTAACCCAGAAGTTGCCAGGGAACACTTTTGGAGTTGGGACTGTAATGAACCAATGAGTGGTTGGAAGTTTGAAGGGAAATATTATGTGATCCACTAAAGATGAGGGGCAGGTGGGGAAGGGAGGCTACAGCAAGTAATCTGCCACACAGCTTGGGATAAGACTGGAGGATTCGGAGGAGTGGAGAGAGAGGTGATGGTCTGTAAGTAATATACCTCCTTCCCTGGCCTGCAGGTTCGAGAAATCAAGGCCTTCTAAATCAATAAGATTGGATTAGTGCATGTAAGAAAGCATAGAGACTAGGGCAGCATTCGTAGGAGCTGCATGGATCTATACCTGTTTGGGTTTTAGAGCATAAAGGAGAAAGCGGATCCCTAACCCAGAAACGATCTCCACTTGCAAATGAAAATTTAGTTTTCTTCAAGTTTGTCTCACTGGGAAAACAAACTATTCTTATGGGTAGGCAGCATACCTAGAAGTAAATGGCCAATGAAAACTGGACTCAAAGGCCTCTTTGGAAGTTCCTTGTCTCATAATGTCACATCACTGCTCTGTTTTTTGTTTTTTGTTTTTTTTTTTTTTTTAAAGAAAATGTATCTTATTATATTTATTTTATTTATATGCATATATTTTTCTCTTTTTACCTTACAGATCCTCTGCACTTACATTATGGCTTCCAGTATTATATTGCTTTACAGGACTCCCAAGTGTGTGAATGAGTGAGTCTCTGTTTCTTCTGCCTTCTCTTGGGATCTTTGTGTTCTGTTTGTTTTGTCCAGTTCTAATGTGTTAGCTTTTGTTTTTTCAATATATATTATATTATATTATAATCACATAGAAATCTGTTTGGTTTTTTGATGAGAGACAGAAAGGGGTTAGAGCCAGATGGAGGCAGTTAGGGAGGATTCAGGAAGAGTAGAGGGAGGGGAAGCCATAATCAGGATTTATTTGTGAGGGAAAAAAATATTTTTCAATAAAAGGAAAAACATACAAAGAATCAAAGTAAACAAATCTCATCTTACATAGTCTACAACATTAGACTCTTTGAGTTTCACTATTTTAGAAAAAATCCTCAAATTTAGTACTCAAAATGGCTTTTCTCAATCTTGGTTTTATAAGAAGTGGTATTGTGATTTTTAAAGACCACAAGTGTTTTAGTGACAATCTAAGTATCCAACCAAATGTTACAGCTTCTTTCAGCTGTGTTCATCATCTAAGGAAGAGCCAACATTAGCCAGTGGATGTAATAATATTGGAATATTTTGTCTTATTTCACTTAGTGGAAATTGATTAGATATTGGTGTTATAATATATGTTATTTTACCAGACATTACAGGAAACCTGGGAGTGTTATGGGCAGCATTTATAAATTTTAAGGGACAAAAATAATCCATTTTTTCTGGGAAGCAGTCAGTCACAGACAGTGGGCTGGTCTTCTTAATGATGTGTTAATGAAGTGGCTGCAAAGGCCAACTGCTGCTGGCCAGACTGAGCACAGTGGCCTCCCATGAACTCTCTTGTGTTTATGCTTTCCCTTTCACCTCCTCCTCTTTCTGTGGATTGAACCTGTACCTCTCACATCCTACGCAAATTCTCTACCTCTGAGTGACCCCATCAGGTACTCCTTCATCAGTTATCAAGGAGAACTAATGCCTCTGCTCACTGTACCAGTAGGATTTTTCTCCTCTGCTTCCCCTTAGACACTGACTTCTCTGTGTAGCTGAAGAATGTCTCCCTTCACGACTGAGCATGGGGACAAATGTCCTCTAGATACCAATCAACCTAAATTGGAATCCATTTTCTTATCTAATATTAGGACTGAGTGTGTGATTGAATTAGATATTGTCTTGTTGTGTAACCAAAGCTGGCCTTGATATCATGATCCTCCTGAGTCCGCTTCCTAGTGCTGGGATTATAGTTGTGCACCATCATGCTTGGCTAGTCTATTTATTTATTTATGATCTACCTCTATGAACATTTTGTCCAGTTAAAGTGTTCAGGATACTTTCACTTATAAATGTTTAGTGCATATCAGTAATTTTTACAAAGCAAATTCTAGTATGAAGGGGCAAAAGTTGCAAAGTATGAATGGCAACACATAAAATGAAACATTATTCCTATTTTTAGATTTTAAAAAAAATATTGCCGATCTTGAACCTATATCTGCCACCAAAAGTAACAAACCATCAAAGGTAAGGTGCTTTTAGACATTTGAAAGCAGATATAATGAACTTAAATGTCACAAAGTTGATCATATTGATTTTAATGCAGATTAAACTTTTACAGATAGGAATAAGAATGATAGTTGTTAAGAACACTATATCTTACACAATATCAGCCACTATCCCCATGCTATTAATATCTATGTGATAGTTCTTGAAAAGCAGGTGGTAGCAACTGTTGGTTCAGAATATCGGGGTTAGACTTGTTCTTAAATCTCTACTATGTATTTACCAAGCCTTAAACTCAGGCCATAAAGGAATGGACATGTGTGACACCACAAGTTATATATATATATCACAAGTTATATATATATAATATATATATATATATATATATATATATATATATATATATATAACTTGCAATGTTCTCCTGCTTAACTAGACTGTTAGACTGTAAAGGCCATCAATATTTTTGTATAAAAAAGGCAACTCAATATTTTAATTGTTCAAACAGCACAACACAACACATGGGACATGATGGCAATGGCCTCTCCAAGTTAAGATTTCCAGATGAAAAAGATATCTATAAAACTCAACATCTTGATCTCTCACAGAGGCCAGAAGAAAGGAGATAACTAAGTGACTTTCTCCGGATTACAGGTTATTCCAAATATTGACTGATCTTGTAATTGTATTAAATTGGAATTTTTTTGGTTGTTTTCTTTAGTTTTTTAGTTGAAAATAGACTTTTTCCATACAATATATATTCTGATGGTGGTTTTTCTTCCCCTAACTCCTCTCAGGTCTTCTCTTCTATCTCTCCTATCCAAATACACACATTTTCTCTCTCTACTTAGAAAACAAACAGGTACCTAAAGAAATAATAAAATAGCTAAAATAAAGGCACATAAACCAGACTAAAACAAAACAAATAAACAAATGAAAGAAAAAGAGCCAAGGAAAAAGTACAAGAAACACGTAGCTGTAGTGACACACACATCCGGGAATGTTTCTGGTTTTGTGTGTATTTATGTACTTGTGGGGAGGTTTGGCTGAGAAATTAACATATTCTTTTTAAAAGTTTTTATTGATTCTTTGTGAATTTCATGTCATACACCTCAATTGCATTCATCTTTCCATTCCTTCTTATACACCTTTCATTCTCCACCCTTGTAACCTCCTCACAAGGTAAAAAAAAAAAAAAAGAAAAAGAAAAAAAAACATCAAAAATAAACAAACAACTCATTGTAGAAGTGTACATCACAGTGTGTCCTAGAGTATACCCTTTTGTCCACACACAGTAACAATACTGGATCCTTACTGGGACTCCTCTGAGATATGCTTATCTCCCTGTGACATAGAGACCCTATAGCTTTATGAACTCCAGAAGTTCATAGATAGAAGTGATGTTGGCGTGGTCCAACTCAAAACCCTGAATCTGGGCCTGGATGGTGTCTGAATTTGTCAGTTTCCCAGCTCTCCTGTACCCACACCACCAGGGTATTGTTCTCATAAGAGTTGCTATGGTCATGGTGTCTATTCATAGCAATGAAACCCTAATTAAGACAGGGGGCTCTCCCAAAAGCTGTTGCCTGTATATGAGATATATTCTTCTAGCTGGAATGCCTTGTTTGGGCTTGAGTTTTTTAATAGTTTAAAAAAAAAAAAACTACAGATACTCTGTGTGGATAACATATTCAGGGATTGAATTATTAATTTGTTCAGGGTAAATCTTAGGGTTTCTATTGCTGTCAAGAGAAATAACGACCGTGGCAACTCTTATAAAGGAAATTGGGGCTGATGTGCAGGTTCAGAGGTTTAGTCTATTATCATGGCGGAAGTGTGACAGTGTACAGGCAGACATGGTGCTGGAGAAAGAGCTGAGAGTTCTACTTCTGGATCAGCAGACAACAGCAATGCCACATTGGACCTGGATGAGACCTTAAAGCCCACCCCCAATGACACACTTTCTCTAAAAAGGCCATATCTACTCCAACAAGGCCACACTTCATAATAGTTCCATTTTCTATGGGATCAAGCACTCAAATACATGAGTCTATGGGGCCACACCTATTCACACCACCACAGGGTAGGATTCTCTTTCATCTACTGCCCCGGCCTGCGGGATTCGACGAGACCCTAGGGAAGGGGAGGGCGAAAGATGGGACAAGAGACAAGGAAGAAGCACAAGTCTGATCAAGTGCTTGAACTTTATTGTTCGGGTCACCTTATAAAGACAAGCAGGGAGGAGGGTAGGGTCCAGGGCCATCCGGTAATTGTCAAGTTCTTTGCAAGCATTCTTAGCCCAAACCACTTTCTCATGAGCAAGAGAGCAGTAAAACATTTGTTAGGCTCAAGTTGCTAATTTTCTCTCCCAGGCAGGAAGGTCGATAAGGTCTTCCTTAACTCAGGCTGTCTACTTAACTCACATTTGTTCTCAGGAAGAAGGCAATAAGGCATTCCTTAACTCAGGATATCTACTTAACTAACATTTACTCTCAGGAAGAAGAAAGTCTTGGCTCCCAGCAATCTACTAATTGTGTTGTACCCAGCACAAGGCTGGTATTTGAGTACCTTCTATTGGATCTGCTTTTCTGATATTATACAGGATGAAAAAGTAATTTTTAGGGTAAATTTTGTTTGCTGTATTAGTCACCTTTCAGTTACCAAGATACCCATGAAAATCAAGCTGTAAGAAGGAATAATTGTGGTTCATACTACAGAGGTTTTACTCCATGTTTATTTTGTTCCATTGTCTTTGGGTCTGTGGTTGGGCAGTACACTATGGTGGGAACCAAATTATAGGAATCTACTTACCTCATGGCCAATGAGAAGTATAGAGAAGGAGATATTTGTGTTCCATAATCCCCTCTTACATGTACATCCCAAGTGACTTGAAACCTATCAGGATCCATCTCCTAAAAGCTCCACCATCTCCTTATAGCACCATAAGCCTGGACCTAAACTTTTGGAGGACACCCATATAAATTATAGATTTTGATCACTTGTTTTGATAACATTTATGCTCCACAGTGTAAGGATCTCCCCTACACTCTTCACAGAGTGAGAGTTGCTCACATTTTGCCACATCTGTTTTTCTGTCTGTTTCTGTTTTCTTTTCTCTCAGTTTCAGTCCCTCTGCCCCATCCCCATTATTTTTCTGTATTAGTCAGGATTTTCTAGAGGAACGGAACCAATGAAGTTTTAAAGAGAAATTCTGCTTACACGATAGAAATTGAGTATTTCAGATGTGGCTGTGTGCACAGTGGGGAAGTAAAGAACTCACTCATGAAGAATGGGGCCTTGCTTCCATATATACTGGCTTCCTCTTTCAACTTCTTCCACTTGGACTGTTGAATGGTGTCAACTCATGCAAGGCATGTGCTTCCTCTTCAGTTTCTGTTCCACATGTCAGTAGTCTCTAGAATTAATGCCATAGAGATACACTTGGCTACCCTAGACATTATTTCTTCTCATTAAACTGACAATCAAGATCATTGCATTCTCTAGGAAGAATATGTTGGCAACATTGAATCACTTTACCAGATATTTTGGTGTATATTCCCTAATCACATTGCAACAATCTGAAATCAGAAAATCAGTGCTATTATACTGTTATTACTCAATCCACATTTTTTATTCAAATATGACAATTGTTTCAATAATGACCTTTGGTTTGTTTAGAATCCTGATTCTATTCTATATCAAATAGTGCTTTTGGTCATTGTGTTCTCTTAGTCACCTTTGACCTAGAACAAATCCTCAGCATGTTCTGGTCTGCTGTCTCTATGACATATAGCAGAGTATATGCCAGTTGCTTTGTAGACTTTCCAAAACACTGGTCAGAATGTCTGCCAATAATGTTGTATTAGAGAAGCAAATGATAATTTTGGTCCCAATTTTGATATTAGACTTTGACTATTCAGTTAAGTTGCCATCTACCAGATCTGTCAACTTCACAAATCTCTATTCTTCTCTTTAGAAAAAGTATGTAATTTGGAAAACATATTTTGAAGCTGTGCAAGTGGCCTATTCCCCATCAAATTTTCAACAAATTGAGATTTCTAAATTGCTCTTAAAATTGTAGTCCAATTTTGAGTATTGAGAATGGCTATTTAATTTTAAAATATGCTTTTATTTTTAACAGACATGGTGATTGTACATAATTATGGGGTACAGTGTGACATTTCAATATATGTGTACAATGTGTAATGTTCAAATCAGGGTAATTAGTATATCTATTACCTCAGGCATATAATTATTGAGTGATGGAAACATTCAAAATCTTCTCTCTTCACTAATTTAAACTTTTCAATTAACTATTATTATCCACAGTTATATTACTGTACTTTAGATCATTATGTTGTTTTTACTATCCAACTGCACCCCTGTACCCACTAACCATCTTTAATTCATCTCTCCTTTCCCTGTATATTTTCACAGTTCAGTAGCTACTCTTCTTTTTCTTACTGTTGTGTGTTGAAGTTTGTAGCTTATACAATGTATTTTATTTGTCTTCTTTTTCCATCTATGTTTTTGTCAATTAAACAATTTCATTCATTTTTATGGTTAAGTAATATTCCATTGTTTATATGTACCACAAGTTCTTTAGTCATTCATCCATCAGTGAGCACATAACATAGTCTCATGAGCTGGCTATTGTGGAGAGTGCTGCAGTAAACAAAAGACTGAAGGTGTCTTTCCAATATATTAATTTCATGTGGAAATTGTGGCACATTACTGTGATTCTAACACTCAAAATGCTGAGACACAAGTATCATGAGTTTAAGGCAACCCTCAGTTACATGGTGAGTTTCAAGGTAGCTGTGACATATGTTGAGATCTTCCTTTAAAACAAACAAAACAAAAAACTATACATAAACAAATAATTTGAACCCCTGGAACATATATTCATTCAGTGGTGAGATTTCTTTTGAAGATCATTCATACTACTTTGCATAATATCCACAGTAATTTACGTTACCAATCCACAGTGTATGTGAGTTGTTCTTTCTAAGTATAGAATGACTTTTTCTATACCCCATCAGTAACTGAATAGTTCTCACATTTTGTTTCAGTTTTTCCCTTTGCTTCTCTGTAATTCATCCTCCCAGCCTACCTGCTCCTCTTTATTCACTACCTCTGGTTTCTTGTCACATAGGGGTCTGTGACTTTTGCCAAATTAGTACCTATTCCCAATCTTGCCTCCTATCCATATCATCTAGCATGTGTCAGGCATGATATATTGTGAAAATTTATATGGCCAACACTTGCCCCACATCTTTTTTTCTCTAGAGTTTTCAGCTTTACAAGGAAGTTGTGAAAAAATCATTAAGTAACTATTTCTATAGTTGCCCCACAATAAACAACTACAGATAGTATATTGGCATTATTTCTTTCTCTTGATTGGTATTATGCTGTTTTGCTCCAAGTACTTCTGTATTATTAGGATAAGTCTTCAATAAAAGCTAAAGAGAATCCATTTCTCTCTCTTTCTTTAATATAACACTTTTTTAATCATCCCACATCTAAGTGGTAAAACTTAAGAAAAATAGCAGTAATTCCACAGCTTCATGTGTTCATCTCGTATTGTAGTTGTTTAAAAAAAATAACAACAGATGATTTGATACTTCTCCCTTTAAGGGACAGAGCCTATTTATGTTCTAGTATTTCTAATAAATACAATAAGTTGGTAGCATGTGACTTTGGAATCTGAGTCTTCCTTCCTCTTTCTGTTTTAGTTGTTCATCCTGAACATCTGTCTTTTGGGGGGGAATCACCTATGGTTTTATAAAGAGGACTTAAAAACCATAAACAGTTTTCATAAGGTCCAATAGGTTAGTCATTCAAGGGTTTACCTAGTGTGATGGCTAATCTTGTTAACTTAACTATTTCTCTTATTAACTAAAATCCAAAAATGGAGTGGCACACTTGTAAGAAATTTTTTCTTAATTTGAAGTGGGAAAAGCTATTTGTAATCTAGATCTTTAAAGTAGGAAGACACATTTTTAATCCAGATCTCTTGAACTGTGAAAATTTACCTGTAATCTGGGCCATACCCTTTGCTGGAAGCCTATGTAAAGAGATGGAAAAAGGAAGCTTTTGTTCTTTGCCTGCTTGCCCTCGCCTTGTTAAAGCACATCCATTCCTTCACTGGCATTAGAACCTAACTCTTTGAGAAGACCAGTTGAGATATCTGGCCTTGTGGACTGAGCAACTACTGGATTCTTGAACCTTCAGTTCATAGGCAGCCATTTCTGGATTAGCTGGACCACAACCTGTAAATCATTCTTAAAAATCCTCTTTCTAAATATATAGAGATACTAAAAATGTACGTTACGTTACTCTATAGCAGTGGCTTCCACCTTCCTAGTGCTGTGAACCTTTGATCCTCATATTGTAGTGACCCTCAACCATAACATTATTTTTGTTGCTACTTCATAACTTAAGTTTTCCTAATGTGATGAATTGTAATGTAGAAATCTGTGGGGTTTTGGTGGTCTTAGGCAACCCCTGTAAAACAGTCATTTGACCCCCAAAAGGGATATGGCCTACATGTTGAGAACCTAATACTCTTAGCTTGCAAAAGGCCTTTGGTTCAATGTTTCATGTCACACATGTACAAACACAAGAAGAAGATTTCATGTCAAAGTAAAGAGGCCTCTAGTCAATGAGGCCTCTAGTCAGTGAGTGAATTTGTTAACACAATTTTTTAGCCTTAGTCCAGTCATTAGATAATAGCAGTTCTTTATATCATCTTGATTTCAATCATGTAGAAGATGCTGATGTAAAGCCATCAAATTCTTGATCCACAAAACATCTTGTCTTAAAAGCAAGAAACACCCTGGTTTTGCACATATGGCTGTAACATCTTGTTGGTATCTTTTAGAGTACAATGGTCCCACATTTACACATTTTTTGACATTTACTTATTGACAAGTCCAAGACAGTCATTTGTAGTAGTATATTCCCCCACTACATTTTACAATAAACTCGGTAATGTGGGAGGAGAGGGGAGGAGAAGAAAGAGGAGGAGCGAAGAGAGAGAGAGGACCAGAGAGAGGGGAAAACGGCAGCGGGATGTACATATGTTTCTATCAGTCTAAGGTATTTATAATATCTAGGTTAGGTATTAGGTAACACCTCTACTTATGTGGGCTTCTTGTTAATTGAGCATTACTAAACATATAAAGCCTTTGGATAATCTTTAAGCATCAGAGTCTCATTTCTACTGCGTACTGCATGGATGGCAGGATGGTCGGGGCTCAGATCAGCCTTGTGGAGACAGCATGGGAGATTGGCAGAGCCATCTCCCACGCTGGCATCTCCTGGGTGCCAGGACCAGTGTTCTGGCCTGCCTGCGCTGGCAGCCTGAGCACCAGCAGCAGTGAGAACACGCCACCGCTTGTGGCCTCGGGCCTTGCCTAGTTGGGAAATTGGCGGGCCCCTAACAACAAGCCAGATTTGGTGCCACAGATTTTAAATATTAACCTTAACAGTCATTTCATTTTGTCTGTTAGTTTTGCCTGATTTCTTGGGCTCATTTAACTCATTATTTCCCTACTACCTGTAGTAGATAAATTAGAGACTTGCTAAGATTCAAATTAAACATACTCACTAAGAAATTTTTAACAGTTTCTAAGTAATGACAGATAGTTATACTTCAGGCCTATAACCCCAGCCCTGTGGAGGATAAAACAGGAGGATCTCAATTCTTTACACTATGTAAAGAAACAAAAACCATAGGTAATAATTTATATTTTTCGTTGCATCACATTCAGAGTGATAATCCCAGGTTGTTTTCCTGTTGATTATAATGAATGTGGTTATTTAGTTAAGATGACTACCATCAGGTTCTTCTAAACCAGTAAACCAGGTTTCTATTTTTGCAACAGGTGAAAAGAAACATGTGTTGCTTTGTCCTTTAACGAAGGGCCTGTCTCATACAGTATGTTTACCTGACATATTAAGTGTCTGTTGGTGTCCTTTGTCTGAACTGCTTATTACTTTGGGAGATGTGAAATTGGGTTTTGTCCTAATGACATCATTTTTTTGTACCTACTAGGTATATTTATGTCTATAGAAGATCTGCCTTTCCTCTTTTCTTTCCTTCTTCTCTTCCTGCCTTTCTCACTTTGGAATCCTTATGTGCTTAGATACTTTTCTTATCTTAAAGGAAAAGTTCACAGGGTGTCACCTCTAGATAAAGGCAAACAATGACTGCTGGGAGAAAGAGAATTAACCTTTCCCCTGTGATGAGCCATCTTATATACAAATGCAGAGTGGTGAGCATGAAACCACATACATAAAAACAATAACAACAATGAAAATTGCATATACATATATATATATATATATATATATATATATATATATATATATGTGCATATATGTATATAAATAAATATAATCAAAGAAGAAATAGACAATAAACTTCTTTTTTAAAAATTAGGAACAAAAATGTGCATTTTTCTCCTTTTATTTTGTTATTTATTCTTCTCTCATATATTACATTCCAACAGCAATTTCCACTCCTTCCACTCCTGCCTGTTCTGCCCCCTCCTCAGTGGCCACTCCTCCTTTCTTTCAGAAAACAGCAGGTCTCCCAGGGGTATCAACCAAACATGGAATAACAAGTTACAATGAAACTATGAATATACTCTTATATCAAGGCTGGATAAGGAAACCCAGTAGGCTGAAATAGGTCCACAAACAGGTTAAGGAGTCATAGAGCCCCTGATCCTACTGTTAGGAGTCCCAAAAGAACACCAAGCTACACAATTATAACATATATGCAGAGGACCTAGGTCAGAACCATGTCAGCTCCCTGGTTGTCAGTTCAGTCTCTGTGAGCCACTATGGGTTATGGTTAATTAATTCTGTGTGGTTTCTTGTGGTGATTTTGACCTCTTAGGCGCCTAAAATCTTTGCTCTCCCTCTTCCATATGATTCCCTGAGCTCTGCCTAGTGTTTGGCTGTGGGTCTTCCTGTGTCTGTTAATATCAGTTGCTAGGTAAATCCTCTCTGATGATGAATATTCTAGGTTCTGGCCTATGAGTGACTACCAACTTCTTGAGAGCTTGGGTCCTGAGTGATTTGAGGGATAAGGAAGGACGAGGGGGATGTAATTCTATTTCAATCAAAAGCAGTTAAAATATATATTAAATAAAAATTATTTTTCTAAAAAGGAAAAAAATTGTAGGTCTTAGCCTGAACAACTAATATTAAATAGTGTAACCACTTAGAAAATTTTAATCACTACACAGAACTTAATTAGTATAAAATCTTTGAATAAAAGTAATTAAAGTGAATAAAAAAATTAAAGTAAAATATAATCATTTTTCATTTGTGCTCAAACTGTCAAATTACTTTATTTTACAACATATACAAATCAAACCAAATCAGTTTATTGACCGTAAACTTACAAGAAAGGTGGAGACTTTAAAAAAAATACAGAATATAAGAGTCAGAGAATCATGTTGAAAATCAAGTGAAATAGTAGATGTTGAAGTAAGAGTTATACAGAGAGAGTACTAAGAACCAGTCCCATCTTTTATCCTTGTCCCTAGCTATTTCTTCTATTAGTTTCTTTAAATGTTTATATATGTATATATGTAAGTATTCATAAAGTTATAGTTATGTACTCATCAATATGGCTGCTCTGGCAAGGGATCATATTAAAAAACCTTCTAGGTCTGTATGATCTAGCTAGAATTTAGACATGCCCATAGTACACACCTTTAATTCCTCTGGCTGGAACAAAGACACACCATTAGAACACACCTTTAATTCCAAAAAAAAATTGATTTCTAAAAGGAAGAAGCCATATTTGAAAGTGAAGACTAAATGAGGTGCAAACAAAATGAAAAATCAGAGAAAGATCTGACAGAATGATTCTGAAATAGGATATACCACAGGAAAGAGAGGCTAGTTAAGAGAACAGCATAGGAAAGTGCAGTGCAGAGGTAGGGGAAGACACAGAGAGTCATACAGAGACAGACAGACAGACAGACAGACAGACAGACAGGGGAGCCAAGTTTACTGGAACAGTTTTACAAAGACAGGTTACAGGTGAAGACAGAATGAGCCTGAGAAGGGACCAGGAGATTAGAACAGATTGCCAGAGTTAGTTTGAGACCAAGCAGATCAATTCAGTAATAAACCAAGAGAAGCCAGTTTGAATAAGTCATCCTGGAGAGTAGATTGGGCCAGAACAGCTGAGTTGAACCAGCCAGCCAGAGTTCAGAATGAGCTAGAAAGGATGAGTTTATTCAGCAGTATGGCACTGAGATGACAATTACATCTGGTGAATAAAAAGGTACATTTATATAGACTTACATAGATTTATTTTAGAGATAATGTTTTATAATATGCATACATATATATATATTTAAAGTGATAGTCAACTTAATGATTTTTATTTCACAGCAGTGCAAAAGAAAAACTGTGCTTTGAACTTGAACTTTTCTAGAGTTGGTAATTTGCAAATAATCTCATGATGTTCAGTTGTAGGCTAATACAAGTGGGATGGTACAGGACCTTTAATTTTTTTCATTTATAGCATTGTTTTGCTGAAGAACTTTTGGCAGGACACTGGGTGTCATAGTTTGGGTTACTATTGCTATGCTGACCAGCATGACCAAAAGCATCTTGGGGAGGAAAGAAGGTTGTTTGGTTTTTACTTCCCATTACTGATGGAAGTCAGGAGAGGAACTCAAGGCAGGAATCTGGAAGCAGGCTGATACAGAGGCCATGAAGGAGTGCTGCTTAGTATTTTGCTCCTAATGGCTTGAACAGCCTGTTTTCTTATAAAACTTGAGACCTTCAGTTCAGGGCTAGCACCCCCCACAACAGGCTGGACCCTCTCACATCAATTATTAATTTAATAAAATGGCCTTTAATCTTGCCTACAGTCAAATCTTATGGAGATTTTTTCTCAATTGAGGTTGCTTCCTTTCAGATGACTATAGCTTGTGTCAAGTTGACGTTGAAACTAGCTAGCACAATTGACCCTTTATTAGCTTGACACACAACACATCACTTATTAAGGCATAATTTTCCTTTCTTATTATTCCCTTGATCTCAAATTAATGCTAAATGTAAAACATAATTCAGTCTTTTAAAATTCAAGCACTTTAAAATTTCCCCAACATCCTGTAGCAGCTGGCTGACTAGAATGATGGAATGGCCGTTTGAAGAAACAGCTGAACTGCCAATTAGGGCCAGGGAAGGGCTCTTCAGAAAGCAATGTATACTTAGAATTACCATAGGAGACATGTATGTCTTGTGTAATGTCTCCCATAACCAGGATTCATAAGTCCAGGAATCAAGTGATAGAAAAGGAAATGGGTCCACACATTATTATCCCTAGTGATACACCAGGCAAATTTTCACTTCCTGGTCCTGTAATCTTAAGTTCTGCAGGCCTAGAAGTTTTAGTTCCAGACAAGGTAGTATTCTTCAGGATATACAACAAACACTCCATTAAACTGGAAGCTCAGAGCTCTTCCCTGAACACTTCTGATGGGCTTCTGAGGTCATTAAACCTAAGAAAAGAATAACAGTAGTGGAGAGGTGATTGATCCAGTCTACCAGAGGAAAGTAGATTGCTTCTTCATGATAGAGGTAAACAAGTTAATGTCTGGAATGTAGGAGATTCTTTAGGGAATCCCTTGCCACTACCATGTGATTAAGGTGATGATAAATTACAACAACCTAATCCAGGCAGGATGACAATGAGCACAGACTCTTCAGGAATAAAGGTCACTCCTCAAGGAAAAGAGCCAAGACCTAATGAGAAGCTTATTGACAGTGGAGGGAATACAGAATGGTTGGCAGTAGAGGAAGTTAGTTATAAATACCCAACTTCTCACTAAGTAGGGTCCTGGAGAGAAGATATAAAGTGTATTCTATGAAGGGATACTTGTTGATGAGCTTGCTAATTCATTCAAGCAGAAGTCTGGGGGAATGTGTATGGGAATGGATTTTAAGGGTGTAATTTAGGAACATAAAATGGTAGAAATAACATAAAACTGGATCAAGTAGACTGAGTTTATTGATATCGGCCCACGAAGAAGAGTGTCTTGGTTAAGAATAGAAGCATGTAAAGTTTTAAAGGGGTGTCTAATGTTTCTTTGACTGGTTGGATGAAGCATTTGTCAGAAGATGGTCTACTGAAAAGAAGTTAGAGATGCCTGATATCCCTTGGCTTAGTGTTGATGAAATGATTTTAAGGCTCATTGCAATGCAGGAATGGTACTCTATGAGGTCTTCCACAATGGGAAGAAAATAAAGATTATTCAGTAATGTATTGTTATTAAAGTCAGAAATTTATATTAAAATCAATCTTGGTGTATAAAATGTTTTACTATTTATTAAAGAGAAAAGCTAATTTCCATAATAATGAGTAAGAAGTACATACTACTTGGCAAGAACTGATTTTTGGTTGACTGCTTAATGCTGAAGAAGTAGAACATTTTAAATACTTTTTATAGTTGATTGGCACTTTGCTTTTATGATGGTCAATGCTGAAGATAGTGTTTTGCATAAACTCATAATACAAAGTGGCAGAAGCTATTTTAGGAATTGTTGGAAATTATGTTCTAATCCCAAGCCAAATTTAATTAAAATATTCTTATGTAACTCAAGTCAGAACCTCATACAATTTCAAAAATCAAACATTTTAACACATTATCATCCAAAGATTTACTAATTTGATCCTTATGTTCTGAGGAATGACGGTAGGAGAATATGAAGACTTTTCTCTAAAATATTAAACAATTATGCTCTGTAAGAGCAAAAAAGCTTTATATGTATAGGGGAAACATGGTAATTCATAGATAAAATATAACTTGAATATGAGTTGAGGTGTTTCATGCAGTGTTCACTGGCATTGCATGATGTGACAATATGAACAATGAATAGGTATGTATTCTATGTTTTCAGAACCAAGGCAGCAGTGAAGTCTCATAATGCAACATGAGTAGTGCTGCCGGAAATACCTTAGGTTAATTACAGATTGATTTGATTATTGTGTGCTCAGAAACCTTTTATAGTTTGCCAGATCTTCAGAGTTCCCACATTCTGTCACCCCAGCCAAAAAGAGGTTATTACTCAAAATTTAAGGAGCCAGAGGCTAGGTTAATTAACATGGTCAGTATTCTAAGCATATTAAATACATTTTCAGCTTGTAATGTTTTAAAACTACAGTGGAATTATGAGAATGTGGCCCCATTGTAAGTAAAGGAACATCTCTATATGCATATATATAGAGAGATAATTATTTCCCAAAGTTTTCCATAAGCAATATATAGAAAACCATCTCAATTTTTCTGTGTTTTAACATTTGAAATATATCGGAAATAACTGCATATTATCCATGCAATTGCTCTCATTCTTTATGATTGAGTGGTAATTAACTGTACACACTTCCATATTAACAGACATGGCACCATTCTAAACAATCCATTATTATAAACAACACATGACTAACAGATCTATACATAAATCATTTTATTTTGTGGAGCTGTGTGTTCAGTATTGCTTGGCAAAAGAATAAATACATTTTAAGTTTTGTTCAGTATTGCCAAATTCAGTTCCAAAAGAGAATTCTGCCATTTACACTGCCCACCAGCAGTACATGAGAGCATATGTTTCTGCCCAGCCTTGCCAATGGAGTGTTTAGTGGAACATTTCATTTTTGTCAGTTTGATAAGTATAAAATACATCTGAGTGACAGTAGCTTGTATTTCTATTATGAGTGATTTTAGACAGATTCCCATATGTTTAAGGGCCATTTCATTTTCTTAAATCTTTTTTCACATTTTCCTAGTGGGCTTTTGTATTTTCCCTCTCAAGTTTTGATGGATATATATATATATATCCATTTGTGATTGAAAAGATTTTTTGTTTTACATTTTCAGTTTTTCCAACTTTATCATATTTTAGACAGAAAGTTTTCAACTTAATAAAGGAACTAATTGTCAAATGTCAAATGCAAATTGTATATATTTAATATGTATAATGGAATGATGTAATTTTTTTCCTTTTTATTTATTTTGGATATTTTATTTATTTATATTTCAAATATTATCCCCTTTCTCCATTCCCCCCCCCCCAGAAACCTCCTATCCCATCCACCTCCTACTGCTTCTATGAGGGTGTGCCCCCACCCACTCCCACCTCCACACCCAGAAACTCCCCCACTTTGGGACATCCAGTCTTCACAGGACCAAGGAGCTACTCTCTTACAGATGCCCAACAAGGCCATCCTCTTCTACATATACAGCTGGAGCCATGAGTCCCTCCCTATGTGCTCCCAGGCTAGTGGTTTAGACCCTGGGAGCTCTGGTTGGCTGGTATTGTTGCTCTCCCCAAGGGCCTCAAGCTCCTTTAGCTACTTCAGTCTTCTCTCTAAATCCTCCATCAGGGACCCTGTGATCAGTTCAATGGTTAGCTGCGAGCATTTGCCTCTGTATATGTCAGGTTCTGGCAGAGCCTCTAAAGAGACAGCTATATCAAGCTTCTGTTAGCATGCATTTCCTGGCATGCACAACAGTGTCTGCCTTTGGTGACTGCACATGGGATGGATACCCAGCTGGGACAGTGACTGGATGGCCCCTCCTTCAGTTTCTGTTCCACACTGTGTCTCTATATTTGCTCCCATGAGTATTTTGTTACCCCTTCTAAGAAGGACCGAAGTGCCCACACTTTGGTCTTCCTTCTTCATGAGATTCATGTGGTCTGTGAGTTGTACCTAAAGTAGGGAAGAGCCTCGAATACTTCGGCACAGGGAAAAGTTCCTGAACAGAACACCAATGGCTTATGCTATAAGATCAACAATTGACAAATAAGACCTCATAAAATTGTAAAGTTTCTGTAAAGCAAAGGACATTGTCAATAGGACAAGACAGCAACCAATAGATTGGGGAAAATCCTACATCTGATAGAGGGCTAATATCCAATATATACAAAGAACTCAAGAAATTAGACTCCAGACAATCAAGTAATCCTATTAAAAATGGGGTACTGAGTTAAACAAAGAATTCTCAACTGAGGAAACTCGAATGGCTGAGAAGCACCTAAAGAAATGTTCAATATCCTTAGTTATCAGGGAAATGTGAATCAAAACAACCTCACACCAATCAGAATAGCTAAGATAAAAAACTCAAGTGATAGCAGATGTTGAAGAGGATGTGGAGAAAGAGGAACACTCCTCCATTGTTGGTTGGATTACAAGCTGGTAAGACCACTCTGGAAATCAGTCTGGGAGTTCCTCAGAAAATTGGACAGAGGACTACCTGAAGACACAGCTATACCACTCCTGGACATATACCTAAAATATGCTCCAACATTTAACAAGCACACATGCTCCACTAAGTTCATAGCAGCCTTATTTATAATAGCCAGACGTAGGAAAGAACACAGATGTCCCTCAACAGAGAAATGGATACAGAAAATTGTTACAATTACACAATGGAGTACTATTCCATCATTAAAAACAATGACTTCATGAAATTCACAGGCAAATGAACTAGAACATGTCATCCTGAGTGAGGTAACCCAGTCATAAAAGAACACACTTGAGATGTTGTAAATTTACATATACACTTTGAAATGATTGACACAACAAGATGATCCGCTCGTCTATCATTTCACATTGTTATCTTTTTCTTCCTTTTAGTGGGGAACATACTCACCTTCTCAATAAATTTCAACAACATGCTCCAAGACTGATAAATATCATGTTATTATACACTAACCATCCGGACCTTATTTACCTTCATAACTAAAGCTTTCTACTTTGACCACCATTTTTTTTCCTCCCCCTGATGTCCAGTCCCATGGTATTTCAAGAAAAAAAATTTGTTTTTATTTAAATTTAATTTTTTTTCTTTTCATTTCTTCTTGATTATAAGCCACAGTTATGAATATTTTTCAATACTCTCATGTTATGATGCACTTCATTTTTGTAGTAGTAGCTTTTGCTTTTGTTTCATTTTGTTCTGACTTTGTGTGTGTGTGTGTGTGTGTGTGTGTGTGTGTGTGTGTGTTCTCACTATGTATTTCTGGCTGGACTGGAAGTAGACTAAAGTGACTGCAAACTCACAAAAAGCTTGCCTGCGTTTACTTCCTGGATGCTGGGTTTAAAAGCTACTGTTCTTGGCTCATGCATTCATTTAGTACTTAAATGATTGCACATATATTTCATATACTTTCATTTTAAAATATTTAAAAAATTTTTTTCTCAAAATGTTAAATACTCTTCCCTATTTTAAGCTGAGTTTCCCAGAAACATACCCTATCCTAAGGCTTCATAAGAATGTGGTTCATTCAGGGAGGTGGGAATGGGAGAATGGTGGGAGCACACCCTCATAGAAATAGGAGGATGGGGTATGGGATAAGGAGTTTTGGAGGGGAATGGGAGAGGTGATAACATTGAGATGTAAATAAATAAAATATCCAATAAAAAACAGATAATGAGTCTGGCAATTGTAGTCGAGCAGTTGAGACTTTTTGTCAACAATTTATTACAGGGACTTCTTATAATCCTCAAGGACAAGGTATTATGGAAGAGGCCCATGGAACTTTAAAAAGATTGGTGAGACATACTGTTGCTGAGACAAAGCATGATGCTGATCTGTGAGCTTCCAGAGTACCCTGGCAAGGGTGACTGGGGAGCTGTATTGGACATATGTTCCTGACCCACCTTTGCTTGACTATATCCCAGATGGGACAAGCTGCCTCGACTCAAGTTTTTAGACCTTGTGGGACAGAGAATCAAAAAGAGAAATTATGTCTCTTGTACTCTTCTTAAAGGTGACCAGCTATTAGGACTCAGTCATGTACTGGTCTAGAAATCAATCCAATATGGGAAATGACAGTGTACTTTTGGAAGACTGGATCTGGACTTTGTCAAAGACATATTTGGAAGTTAGCTGTAGCTCTCTATGATGTTATGATAGCAAGAGATAAAGTTGTGACAGGATCTGAATTTCAAACAAGGGTTAGTGCATGTTTTAAGGCTCTTTTAATTGTCAAGCTAAAATTGGTTTTGTCTCTTCTACAGTATTTATTGTAAGTTGCATTGACTATATAATTTCCAATTATGTTAGTGTGTTGAAACCTGGCATGTCTGTTATGGGGTCTATCAACCAGCTTTCGTCTCACTGCCCTGAGTATTAGAAAACCTTGATTCTCTGAAAAAAGCTTGAAAGTGCTGGAAGAAGTGAGTTAGGCTTTAAGCAGAAGCAAGAGGGTAACAGGCCTGATTATTGCTGGTGTAATAGCTTTAATTCCATTAATTGCTAGCACTACTGCTTCTGCAGTAGCATTGACACAAGGAGTTAAGACAACTATTTTTGTTAACCATCTAGGAAAAAAATTTTACTAATGTATTGAGTATACAAAAGGATTTATATAGGTATCTGGAACAACAAATGATGCTCTATAACCTATTCAAATTATCTGAAGGAGGTTCAGGGTTCAAGAGTTAGAAGCCTTCCCAAGTGTCATGACAAGTATCATTGGAGTAGTGTTACTTTTGAAATTCACAATGATTGTCCTTATAATTAGAAAAAAGCTTAAAGACACCTGTAGGATATTTGGCATAATCCTAATACCTCTCTGGGTGTGTTAACTTTGCATAGTGATATTATGAATTTAAAGAATGCTGCTCTGTTGAGCTTTGATGCTGCAGATAATGCCAATAAAATTAACCATGGCCTGAGGTCAGTATTTCCATTTTAGTCAAACCTCAGGAATGGCATATATAGCTCCATCAGGCTAGCCCTGGGAATACTTTTATTCCTGCCCATCGTGTGTTAAAGCTTATCTTTAACAACATCAACATGTTGGCAGCCAAAGTACATGCTTTGAACCTGAAAATGGACCCCCAAACAGAGTTATTAAATTAACAGGCTGGCAAGCCAAGGACAGGTAAGATTCTGCACAGAACCTTACCAACCCTAAGACAGAAGTACATTGCTTTTGATAGTGTATATTCCATGACAGGTAAGGAAGGCATTCTTGTCAGAATGACCTAAGACAGGCTCAGTCTTGTTAAAGAAATGAAAAAGGGGAGAGGTGGAGAGCCTTTGGGACTGCTTAGCAAGAAGCTGACATGGGCCAAGGACAAGAAAATGGGCTGCTTGGCAGGAATATGACATTGGCCAAGGACAAAGAAGTAAGCTTCAAGCAGGAATCTGACATTAGACTAGAACAAAGAAGGAATTTCAAGTAGGAATCTAAATCTTAGACTACAACAAAGAAGTAATCTCAGGCAGGAATCTAAATATTAGGCTAGAACAAAGAAGTAATTTCAGACTGGAATCTAAATTTTAGGCTAGAACAAGAAAGTAGGCTTCAGACATGAAAATTACCTTGGGCTAGGATAGGGAAGTAGGCTCAGACACTGTGGTCATCCTGATAAGCCTTTAGAAACAGTGATCACAGGAGTGTTCACCTAATTAGGTTTAATGTCTTACTTTTTCTTTGATTATTTGTGTTTATTGTATTGCTTGTTCCTCGACTGTTTGCATCTATTGTATTGCTAGAACCTCAACCTAGAACTTACCTTAATACATGCATGTAATCAAAATGGTATAAAAGCATAAAGGAAGGGGGGTATAGGATGGGGGTTCTAGGGAGGGGAAATGGGGAAAGGGGATGACATCTGTATTGTAAATAAATAAAATATCCAATTGAAAAAGAATGTGGATCGTTTAAAAAGTATTTCAGCTTCATTTTTCCAGTTAATGCCTATTAAACACAGAGATCCATCACTGATCAACATGCAGAAAATAAGAGCCTGTACAGTACTCAGCTTTAAATGGGACATCTATATTATATATCTTTCCTTCCCAGCCTGAGGGATATTGCAGATGAGGGGGAAAGATATATCCCAAGAACAAGAGGTAGTTGACATCCACAGCTAAACAATATTTGCTGGACATATCACAATCATTGCCCAATGAACTCACAGTGGCTGTGATGGCATGCACAAGACATGCACAGAATCAAACCAACTAAAATCCAACATGGATGGGGAGGAACTCCTGAAGTCTAAGCTCTAGCTGAAGAGCTACTGGCAGTTGGTGACTGCTGGAGGAAGAATAACCAGTTTTCTTTGGGATGTGGCCCCTAAGAAGTTACCCATGCTCCAGCAGATAGTCTTACGCCATGCACATACTAGAGTGAGTGGGTTTCAAAAGAGAGCACATGAAATTGAGTATGAAAAGCAGTAGGAAGAATAGGAGAGGCATTAGAGGTGAGGCATGTTACCACATTGAATATGATGACAACACATTATAATGCATATATGAAATTATTGAACAATAAAATATTTAAAAATAAATGTAAAATATCTAAAGAGAAGCTAACTAATAGAAAACCATAATGGGAAAGGAGAAAAGGTCAAACTGGGGTGCAGTTACAAGTAAGATCTATAAAGGAAGGATTCAGCCTGAGCCCTTGGGAAAGAGCTGAAGGAGGCTGAATATCAGTAACACTCTCACTGGAGCTGGCAAAGAACAGGGAAAGCAGAAGGCAGTGGGAGGAGCATGACTGCTGGTGGGAGGGAAGGAGAGGAAAAGTACTCAGAGACAGAATCACTTTGTGTCTTCAATCTTCTTGTTTCTAGACCTCAGAGAGCAAACCCTTGCTAAAATATTTCGGCTTACTTCACAGTAAAGTTCTTGGAGCAAATGTTTGCCTAGACTCAATTGCTCTTGACCTTGTAATTCTCTTGTTCTTTCTCTGAAGAGGCAGAAAAATATCCTGCCCACTTTCTTTTGGAACTCTGAAAATAAGCAGCTGACCCTGGTCAGGGCTTCTGATACCAAGAGGACTCTTTAAGCCTGTGGCTAGACCTTAGACTTGCTTCGTAAGGGCTCACACTCTTATTGTCACAGGTGCTTTTCTCCATTAATGTACCTCTTCTTCTTATGTTCTGTCAGTCTAATTCTCTTTAAAAACTTGGTAATTGTTTTCCTAAATATGTAACTTAAAGGGAGTTTCAAAATGTCCTCAGGGTCACTTTATTCATGTACAAAAAAGAAATGACACCTACATTGCAGAGTAAGTGTAGTGATTAAATTCGATGTAGTAAGTCTTCAACATGGGTGCTTGATATGCATCATTACTATCATGCATCATTTCATTTTTCCTGAATGTTCCCCACACTGCTGATTTTTCCAGCCATTTCCTCAGAAACCCTTGCTTCATTGTGAATAGCCTACCTTATAACCTCAAGCACTATTCGCAACTTCTTCCAAGAATACTGGGAAGACTATACTGGCAATATGTATTCTGCATCTTCTTCCCAGAATATACCTTTCCTGAAACATCTGTGAATGAGACTGCTATTGTTGTTGTTGGTTAAAATAAGTGTATCATGAGCTCTAATTTGATCAGTTTTCCTGACTCTTCACAACTTAACTCAAGGAAATCATTCTCCCCTTACTATATCCTTGAAGTCACTTGGGTCATTAGGCTTGACAGCAGACATCTTTACTCACTGGGCCATCTTACTGGCACCTAAACAAATACTTGAATACATCATTCCAAGTGTTATTCTCTCTTTCCAACCTTTTCTCACTAAGGGAGTGGTGACTCACTCTTTCTCTCTCTCTCTTTAGAAAACAAACAGGAAAACAGATAAGCAAAATGTATGCTTTAAAAAAAACAAAGAGAATACACACTGCATAAGATCACAAAATTGGAAATCATGATATATACAAGTAAAAGGCCATTACAACAAAAAATATGTCCATACAAGGTGATATGAGACAAATCGTGTACAGAAACACCATTGAATTCATTTTGTGTTACGCTTTCTACTGCCAAACTTAAACTCTTAACTTGATTAACTTAAAGCCTACTATTAAGTGTAGTTAATATACCCAGTGTAACTCCACAGGAGGGAACAAAACTTTTCTTTGCAAGCCTTTTCAATTAAAGATACTTTCCTGGTTAAGGATGGAGACCTGAGTCTACTTAACCCTCTTAGCACTGGGACCCCATCTAGCTTGAACCTGTGCATTCCTTGTTTGTTCTGCAGTCTCTGTGAGATCATGCACACATCAGTCCTATTGTGTCTAAAAGATATTATTCCCTTGGAGTCATTCATCTCCTCTGCATCTTACACTCTTTCCCCTCCTCTTCCCCATTGCTCCCTGACCACTGAACCAGGGAGGTGGGGGACAAGTGTTGGTGCAGACAGCTCATTTAGGACTGAGTGTTCCAAACCCTCCCACGTTCAGCACTCTGTCTAGTTTCTGGACTTTTCTTGACCCTGCACATCCTTTATTAATTTGGTAATTTGCATCCTCAGTTTCTACTTCCATTCCTCTGAATTCCCAGTGTTATCCAATAAACCTTCAATTCTGTATGCATCCCAATTATGCTATCCTCCCAGTGTAAGTAACCTTCCTTCCTATTTCACACATAGCATGAAGGCACTTGGCTACTTAACGTCAATGTGTACTAAGACATACCTGTGAATTATTTTTGTCTGTACCTGTTTTTAAGACGGGCTCTTCCTATTAAAGGAAACAGTAATAAGCTGTGAAGGCCATATCCTGTCCCCTGTTCAAGGTGACCCTATGATTTCTCTTATATTCTATAGATCCAGGACTTTAGCTCTCATATTACTTATTCTTTCTCCTGTACATCCAGCTTTTCTCTTTTTGAGGTTCATTTCTTTAACTCTTCTAGTAGCACATTATATTCTACTCTTGTTCTAGCCCTATCTTGCCTTGTCTTTTTCATATCCAAAATACAAACTTCTGATTCCCTGCCTGTGATTTTGTGTTCATACTTCAAGTCACTCTAGCCAGACTTCATAAGGCTGTCTTTTCCAAGTTCACCAGGAGCTTTATTGACTGCCAAGTCTATTGATGTTTTTTTCAGAGTTCCTCATGAATAGTTCACACAGAATATGTTGTATTGACTCTTTCTCTTCCCTTTGCCTCTCCTGTACCACTAATGTTCACCTGATTTTTTCATTATCTGCCCACCCTTATCATATTATTTAAATGTGCCCTTTGCAGTGACTTGGATAAATATTTCATAAATTAGGTGTTCCAAGGCTTAGTTCCCAGGGTGGTACTTTTGGGAAATTATGGAAACCTTAGAAGTTAGAGCATTGCAGGGCATTAGACATTGTCAACCTCTGCCTTTCTGTTTTATGGCACATGATATGAATGGTTAGTGCCATGTCATTGTCATCTTGCATCACTTGAGTTTATAACTCCCATTGGTAAGAATGTTGTTTAAAAGCATAGAAGGGCTAGAGAGATGACTTACTAGCAAAAAATATTTGCTGCTCTTGTAGCCAACCTGGCTTTAATTCCATGTTCTCTTGTGATGGCTCACAACTGTTTGTAACTCCAGTCCCAGGGGATCTTCTGGCCTCTATAGGGTGTAGGTGTTCAGTAGGCACAAACATTAATGCAGACAAAACACCCCAACACATACAGCAAAAGAATAATCATCTTTAAATTAAGAAACGCACACACACATACCACAGAATCTCAGAAATATTCCCAATAGTCATATCAGGAATTGTAGAAAATTTTGTTCTAATTTCAAACTTAAATTCATTTAATGATTTTCTTTATGAAAGTACTGTCAGCAAGTAAAATAGCCATTTTAAAGATCAAATAATTGTAACACCACACAAATATGATATACTAATTTGATCTTTACATATTGAAGAATGATGGTAGGAAAATATTGTCTTTGTTTCCCATAATTAAACTATTATGTTTCCACATCCGCAGAAAACACTGTGTGTATAGTAAAAACACTACAATTCCTAACACAATATTCTCAGCTCCAAGCCAAGGTGCTTCAGGCGATGCTCATTTGTGCTGCAAAGTGCATTTGTGTGTTCAGAAGCAAAACTGCAAAGGAGCCACATAAAGCAACATGATGAGTCCTGCCAGAAGAAACATCTCTGATTCATTTCATTTCCTGGAAATATGGAGTTAACATACTACAGAGATACTTACATATTTGTATTCATGCACTAGTCATAATAGATAAAATAGAACCACTCTAGATACCCTTCAACAGATGAATGGATATAGAAAATGCAGTATATGTATATAATGCAATTTTGTTCAGCTATAACGAAAAATGAAGTAATGATATCTAAAAAAATGGATGGAACTGAAGTGATTATATTAAGCAAAACTAAGCTGGTCTCAGAATACAAATACAACATTTATTTTCACTAATATGCAGACTCTAGATTTAAATCTCTCCCGTGTGTGTGTGTGTGTGTGTGTGTGTCTTTGTGTATGTGTGTGTGTCAGTGTGTTTTTAGGCCAGGAAAGTAGCTAGGAAATCATGAAAAAGGAGGAGATATTATGGAATGGGAGAGAAGGAAGCAATAAAAATATGACATAAAAGCAAGAATGGGTATGAGTTGGGAAATGGACGAAGACAAGGAAAAGAAAAGGAGGAGGAGGGTAAAAGTCAAAGAAGGATGAATAAGAGCAAATTATAATGACCTACACATGAAAGTGCCATCATAAAATCCACTATTTTGAGTGTTGACTTAAAAACCAAATCAGAAGCTGGAGAGAGGGCTCAACATTTAAGAGCACTTGCTATACTTGCAGAAGACCTGAGTTTAACATAGTATCTCAACTGCATGCAATTCCATTCCCTGGTGATACAATGCTCTCTTCTGGTTTTTATTTGCATGTACATGCACATATACACACAGGCATACACACATAAATAAAATAAAGCAAAACTTAAAACACAGCACCCTGTAGTATATTTGCACTGTTTGAATAGAATTGAGAGCTCCAAAATAAGCTAATACATCTATAACTAATTGGTTTTCATGAAGGTTATTTAGACAAGTCAGTGGGAAAAATAATAGTATTTTAGATACGTGCTGAAACTAGATACCCCATGCAGAGGAAAGACATTATGTTCCTAGTTTAATTCATATACAAATGCTCTCTATAAGTAGGGGAAAGATCCAAATATAAGAGCGTAAAGCTTAAAACTCATCAGAAAACAAGGGTTAAATTCACAAGTACTTAGATTTTAAAGATATTTAGTTCCCATTTCCTTTAGACAGGAACAATTCTGGGTTAAAAATTTGGAGATGAGTGGGTGGCCCCATCCTCCAACCAAGGATCTTACCTAAATTCTGGATATGGTCTCTTTAGTTCTCCCTCCCCTTTGTTGAGTATTTCAGCTAATCTCATCCCCTTGGGTCCTGGGAGCCTCATGTTTTCTTAGCATCTGGGACTTTCTGGTGGCTACCACCAGTTCCCCATCTGCTATTGCTACACACCTCTGTTCAATTTCCTGACCCTCTGTATATCATCCCCGTCTTCTCCCATACCTCACCCTGCCTCCCTTTTAAACCTTTACCCCTCCTCTCTTCCTCCCAAGTCCTTCCAACACTCTACCTCCTATGAGTATTTTGTATGCCCTTCTAAGAAGCACTGAAGCACCTACACTTTGGTCTTCATTCTTCCTGAGCTTCATATGGTCTGTGTATTGTATCATGGGTATTCCAAACTTTTAGCCTAATATACACTTATCAGTGAGTACATACTATGTGTGTTCTTTTATGACTGGGTTACCTCACTCAGGATAATATTTTCTAGTTCTATCCATTTACCTGAGAATTTCATGAAGTCATTGTTTTTAATAGCTGAATAGTACTCCATTGTGTAAATGTACCAATTTTCTGTGTCCATTCCTCTGTTGAGGGACATTTGGGTTCTTTCCCGCTTCTGGCTATTATAAATAAGGCTGCTATGAACATAGTGGAGCATGTGTGCTTGTTAAATGTTTTAGCATATTTTTGGTACATGCCTGGGAGTGGTTAAGCTGGGTCCTCAGGTAGTACTATGTCCAATTTTCTGAGGAACTGCCAGACTGATTTCCAGGGTGGTCTTACCAGCTTGCAATCCCACAACAATGGAGGAGTGTTCCCATTTCTCCACATACTCATCAGCATCTGCTGTCACCTATGTTTTTTATCTTAGCCATCTAAGTGGTGTGAGGTAGAATCTCAGGGTCATTTTGATTTGCATTTCCCTGACAATTGAGGATGTTGAACATTTCTTTAGGTGCTTCTCAGCCATTTGATATTCCTCAGTTGAGAATTCTTTGTTTAGCTCAGTACCCCACTTTTAATAGGGTTATTTGATTGTCTGGAGTCTAATTTCTTGAGTTCTTTGTATATATTGGATATTAGCCCTCTCTCAGATGTAGAATTTTTTCGAATCTGTTGGTTGCTGTCTCATCCTACTGACAGTGTCCTTTGCTTTACAGAAACTTTACAATTTTATGAGGTCCCATTTGTCAATTGTCAGTCTTAGAGCATAAGCTATTGGTGTTCTGTTCAGAAACTTTTCCCCTGTGCCCATGCGTTCGAGGCTTTTCCTCACCTTCTTTTCTATTAAATTCAGTGTATCTGGTTTTATGTGGAGGCCCTTGATCCATTTGGATTTGAGCTTTGTACAAGGAGATAAGAATGGATTTACATTCTTCTACATGCTGACCATCAGTTGAACCAGTACATTTGTTGAAAATGCTATCTGGAGCAGAGACTGAAGGAAAGGTCATCCAGAGATTGCCCCACCTGAGGATCCATCCCATATACAGACACCAAACCCAGACACTATTGCAGATGTCAAGAAGTGCTTACTGACAAGAGCCTAATATAGCTGTCTCCTGACAGGCTCTACCAGAGCCTGACAAATACAGAGATGAAGCTCACAGTCAACCATTGGACTGAGCAAAGGAACCCCCAATAAAGGAGTTACAGAAAGGACTGAAGGAGATGAAGGGGTTTGCAATACCATAGAAGAACAACAGTATCAACCAACTAGATACCACAGAGCACCTAGGGACTAAACCACCAACCAAAGTGTACACATGGAGGGACCCATGCTCCAGCTGCATATGTAGCAGAGGAGGGCCTTATCTGGCATCAATGGAAGGTAAGGCCCTTGGTCCTGTGGAGGCTCAATGCCCCAGTGTAGGGGAATGCCAAGATTGTGAGGTGAGAGTAGGTGAGTGTGGGGGTGCACCCTCATAGAAGCAGGGGGAGAGGGGATGGGATAGGGGATTTGTGGAGGGGAAACCAGGAAAGGGGATAACATCTGAAATGTAAATAAATAAAATATCCAATAAAAAACAATTCTGGCAAAAAACTATATTTAGTTATGACATCAAAAGCATGAACTGAATTGGAGACTTCTAGTTCTTGTGGAAAGTGAATTATGCCAAATGGTCTTTTGCTGGGGCACACATGTGAAAGTCCCCAGCAAATGCTAAAGCAAACATGTGAAAAAACTGTTTTCCTGAAGAAGACACAAGTGAAAGGATGTGTGTATACAGCAGACATGTTAAAGGACTCTTGTTGAATGAGTATAAATATGATTCCATAGACAGTGGGAGGGGAGTACTGAGCAGTGGTTTGGTTTGTTCCACCTCCCTATTCTTTGCTAAAGACACACATGCATTGATTGGCCTTACATAACATTGTTGAGCTCAACTTGTGGCAACACTGCCATTGAGAGAAACTCACCCAAGAACTGCTCCTGAGGTTCCTGAGGCAACTTGCTGCTTCTGTGGTTTCACCTTAGGCTGGTTTGGTGAGTCTGGCAGTTTCTTCAGGATAGAACTACAGCTGCTTGGTGTCTGCTTGCTGAAAGGACTGGACTGTAGCTGCTGGTTTGTGCCTGGTGTCTGCCTAGAGGACTGGTCTGCAGCTGCTGAGTCAAATTTGATGTTTTCTTCAGGACTGAAACTGCTGCCAAAGAAGGTCATTCTCACCCTCAAAGACTATTGCTGAACAGGTCCACTTCCCCCATATCCTAATAACTCTTCTCTTCCACTACCTCTGCTGGGTGGTGGGCTAGAGGAGAATTTGAACTCTTATTAAATTAGGTTGTAAAAAGTTTTTGCCTACAATGAACAATAAAAGACAAATAAGCCCTCTTCTAATTGAGAATTACTTTTAACATTTACTTTATTTTAATTATGTGTATGAATCTATCTCTACATCTGGGTATATATGCACATGAGTGTGAGTGCCAGCAGAGACCAGAAGACAATGTTGGATTCCCTGAAGTCGGAGTTACAGACAGTTGAGAGCCATCTAACATGGGCTCAGGGGAAGAAACTTTGATTCTTTCTAACAGCAGAAAGCACACTTAACTGCTGCGCCATCTCCTCAGTCTCCCATATTAAAAACTTCTATTCAGGAAAAGTTATTATTAAGAGAATAAAAAGATAGCCCTTGGAGTATGAGTAAATATTTGCAAATCATATATCTGGTTAAGGTCTAGTGTTCAGAATTGTAACATAAGCCACTCTTAGGACTTGACAAGAGGACAAATAACACAATTAAAGTGGGCAAAAGACCTCAATAACTATTTCTCAAAAGAAATATATACAAATATTCAAAAAGAACATGAAAGGACACTCACTATCACTAGTCTGCAGGGAAATGCAAGAGCAAATCATTATGAGCCATTACCTCGCACTTCCTATGATAGCTATAAGAAAAAATTATATAGAAAAACGAGAAAAGCTAGAGAGGATGTAATGCCCCAAACATTATTGGTGGGAATGACTATGGAAAATACTTTGACAGTTCCTTTT
>JAJTUV010003314.1:60000-82040 GCA_021653895.1 Mastomys natalensis | reverse complement strand
TTTTTTATTTTTATTTTTTTTTTGGGGTGAAAATTTCAGATGGAGACTCTAAGTTGAACACCACCCCACTGCGTCGTTAAAAAAAGAGTCACTGATTTTTCTGTTTTTTTTTTCCCTTAGAAAGATGAATCAAGCAGAAGGAAAATGCAAAGTTAAACATATTTTTCAGTACATTTTGAAGATACATTTGGGTTTTTAATGCTTAGTCTTATATCATTATATATTTGTTTCATTTTTCTTGGAGATTCTAGACTAGAGGTAGTTTTATTATTCACAAGAAATTCAAGAAAATCCTTTGTAGGGGAAGGAAAAAACTAAAGCCTGCATTGTGGGATTAAGAAAAGTGCTAGGGACACATTAAAGTAGGGGGGGGAGGGGCAGTGGTGGAACCCAGAGAAAGAACCGACTTCTGGGGAAGTGAAGAGAAGCACAAATTTCAAGGAATTTCATTCTATGCACCTGCCCTTTGGCCTGTGTTTCCAATTCTCCATAGATACTTACTTCTGACATGTAGGAAGAAGAGGAAGTCTCCATGGGGAGTTCTCCGCATCTCACCAGCATCTTCCATTTTCTTACAAGGTTTTAAATTAAGGCAAGAATTTATTCTGCATGACGCCTGAACTCCTCTCTTTACTCAAAAAAGATGATCTATTAAGAACAGTTTGGGCACAGTGGGAGGAAGTTGGACTGCAATTCCTGGGCTCACCATTAATGGATAAATTGAATGCTTCTGTTTGGGGCAGTGAGACAGGGAGTACATGGCATCTTTTGTGAGAAGGGCATTTAAATGAAAGATCTTTCAGATGACTGTATTTCAGTTCTTTGTGTAAGCAGCCAGGTGTTCCACAGGGTTCGAAGTCACTCTAGAGTAATGTGTAATTAAAGTGTGACAACTGAGTCACTCTGCAGGCTTTTTTGGACATATTCACCAAAAACAGCTCTGATGGGAAATTGGAGAAGCTAATGACCAGCACAGAGAACGTGTTTACAATCTGTAGCTGTTGGAGAAGGAGTTGTGGCAAATGTCACTGAGGGGAGCTTGCAAAAACCTGAAAGTCACAATCAGAAAACAGAGAAATCTTTGTCTACATGATCCTTTTCAGATGACATAAAAGCCTTGTGAGTTTCCAAAGTATTTTATGTATGCTTTATCTTGCTGCCAACATAATACTTTGTTCCATAAATATCCAGTCCTAAGTAGTTTGAGATCGCTACACTCACAGAGTAAGTCCAGGTTTTATTATTGTTTAAGAAGCGCTTATGTATCATCAGTGTTAATGAAAAATTGTTCATTCCTAGCCGAATTGGATTTGAAGATGTCGTTCTAGACATATGCTCATGTTCAAACTGATGTCTTTGATCTCTGCCATTCAGGTCATGGAGATGTATAGAGGAAAATGCACATTTGGATGGCACGTTATCTTATCATTAGCTGATTATTTATAGAAGCAGAGAAGAGAGTGCTTCAAATGGTTTTAATAAACAAACAAACAACTGCAGAAAGGTTATTTTTAGCGAATATTTACCATAATCAGGATCTTTATCTGTAGCAATAGAGTGGTCTGGCTGCCTGTGCAAGCAAAGCACTTTGGAGAAGCTGGACAAAATGCGAGGTTGAGCGAGAAATTGCAATGGGCTTTTCCTTCTGGAGCTGCTAGAGAAGGCATCGCCTCAGAGGTGGCAAAATGCTGCCAGGTATGAAACCTCCAGTTTACCTTGAAACAGGTCGATCTCCCAGGTAATCATGAAAGTATTTTCCAGAAAACAGATTTTGTCCATTAGTCTTCAAAATAAGAACTTTCTAGACGTTTTGCCAATAACAAAAATGAACCTTTACTAGAAGGCGGAAAGGCAAAATGTTTTAGTCAAAGATTAAAGTTATCAAATTATTTAAAGTATGCAAATGGTGCACTAGATAGTAGTGTGCATTGTGGTACAAAGGATGTAGGCTTGCGACTTGGCTAGTGGATTGTGCTCTAAGCTATGTGTCATTTTATTTGAACATCAGTTGTATCATGTAACAATGACTAGTAACAATGGAATCATAGCATATTTTTATTATGAATGCTCATTTACAATGAAGAGAAAAAAAATTTAAATATACTTCTTGTATTCAGACTTTTGTTTGTTTTCAGTTTTTGTGTTTCAATTTTTTCAATCATATTTTTCAGAATTTCATATGGTACTCTCTATATCTTCATTGTCCCCAATCTTCTCCTCTTTCAACTCCTACTGTCCCTCCAAACTCCTCTCAAATTCACAAACCTGTTTTATTTAATAGTCTTCTCTCTCTCTCTCTCTCTCTCTCTCATACCACACGCACGAATGCACACACAATTTTAGGGGACCACTTGATACTGGGTAATCATTTAGGACGCTCATCCTGAGGCAGACAAATTCTGCCTCTCTAAGCAGTTAACAATTGTCTAGCTCCTCATCGAGGGTTGTGGCTTTGTGAAATTTCCTCCATCCACATTGGTTTGTCAGCAGGTAGCATTGTGAAGGTCTTGTTTATTCAACCATATTGTTGAGATTTCTTGGCTGTGGCTCCCTGTCATATATAGATGACGCTTGACCCACAGCAGATGTCCTGGGCCTCTGGTTCTTACAATCTTTCTGCTCCTTTTTCAACATTATACCTTGAACCTCAGGGGTAGGGGTTGTGGTATAGATTGACACCTAGTCAGTTGTCCTTGGATATTTTTAAACAGTTGCGGCTTTCTTTAATAATCCTGAGTGAAGTAACCCAATCACAAAAGAACATACATGGTATTCACTCACTGATTATTGGATTTTAGCCCAGAAGCCTGAAATACCCAAGATACAACTCACAGACCACAAAAAGCTCATGAAGAATGATGACCAAGTAGGGGGGGGGGGCTTCAGTCCTTCTTAGAAGGAGTAACAAAATACTCAAGGGTGCAAATATGGAGACACAGTGCAGGACAGAAACTGAAGAAGAGACAGACCATTCCACCTGGATATCCATCCTATGTGCAGTCACCAAAGGTAGAGGTTGATGTGGATGTCAGGATGTACATGCTGACAGGAGCCTGATATAGCTGTCTCCTTAGAAGTCTGCAAGAGTCTGACATACTCAGAGGCAGAAGCCCACAGCTAACCATTAAACTGATCATGGGGTTCCCAATGGAGAAGATAGAGTGAAGGCTGAAGGAGTTGAGAGGATTCGAGACACCATGAGGAAAGCAACAATCCCAACCAACCAGAGCCCCCAGGGTCTAAACCACCAGCCTGGGAGCGCTTAGGGAGGGACCGATGGCTCCAGCTATATATGCAAGGGAGCTAATTATAAGTGGGAGAAGAGATCCTTGGTCCCATGAAGACTGGACGTCGTGGGGGGGGGATACTCGAGGGTGGGAGGTGAGGTACAGGGGAGGGTGGAAGGGGGTACACCAACGTGGAGATAGGAGGAGGGGGGAAGGGATAGTGAGTTCCTGGGAGGGAGGGGGGGAAATGGGGTAAGGAGAGAACATCTGAAATGTATAAAAATTTACAATAAAAAATTTCCAATAAAAAAAAATAATTTTTGTCCGACATAAAAAGAAACTTATTTCATAAAAAGTGGAAGTTACACTTATCAGTGAAAATATGGATAGGTATTTTGAATGGAGTTAAGATTATACTCTTTTAGGAAAATGGCTAGAGTAGGTTCTCATCTAAAGTTTATGACCTTACCAACTACAGATAGTTGACTAGGCTTACAGTATTAGGTATGAATTTTTTCCAATTGGGCATTCCTTATGTTTAATTGAGTGGCTATAATAATACAAATGCCACCATTGTACCCTCGGGAATATCTTGCCATCCTCATCATTTTTGTGCTCCACAGGCTTTCGTAGCTGGGTAGGACTTTTAATTGCTTTTGTTCATTGGCAGCTTGCATAGCATCTTCCTCACTCTACAATGGTCTCTTTTAACTTCCCTGTTTTCTGTGGTTACTCCAGGTTATATGGTCATATCTAAAGGTACCAAGCTAGGATCCAAAAGGAACAGAGAATACTATATCATGAAAAGTATTTCTTTCTTCGCCAAATTAGGGCACATAGTTTCTCAGGGTACATTAGTCTACTTTGTCAGTCATGGTATTTTAGGCCTTGAAATGCAATTGTTCTAGGCTCTTGTGATTTTTGATGTTTCTCTTGAGAAGTCGGCCGTTATTCAATGGTGTTCTGTGGTTGTTTTTCTGTACACTTAGTGTATACTGTGCATGGGGATTTTCTTTTCTGATTTTATCTATTTAGTGTTGTGTGCACTTCCTCTGTTTGTAAAGTTATGTCTTTCTTTAGATTAGGGAAGTATTATTTTGTTGAAAATATGGTTTCTGTCATGGAAGGTTTGGCTTTTTCATCTTGACTCACATTTCCTAAATTTTCCTCCCTGTGTTTTTTGGTAACTTTTATCGTATTAGTCACTTATTCCATATAAATCCTTCTGTTTTATCTTTGAGTCTTGATATTCTATCTTCTGCTTGATCTATGACCAATTCTACTTGTTATGTAGAATTTTCTACTTAAGTATTGAGTTCTTCTAGTCCATCTTAATTTCAGCTGCAGCTCTATTTAAGGTTTTAGTCTCTTTACTGAATTCAGATTTCAAATCCCAACTTGTCTACAACATTTCATTCATCTTTATGTCTGTATGTTCTTGAACATCACTGAGGCTTATTGCTATTCTCCTCGTGTTCATTTGAGTGCTTATTTAAGTTTTCTTTAAATTCCTTAAATCTTTGATCAAATTTATAATTGTTCTTTTAAGTTTGATATCCTGGGGTTCATCCTGGTAATTCTTACTGTAGAACATTTTGATAGGACTGTTGGGAGTGAGAATATAATTTCTTGACCTTTGTATATTTTGTTCGGGGGGTTCTGTTTGTTTGTTTGGTTGGTTTTTGTTATTTTTGTTTGCTTTTTGTTTGTTTGTGATGAGGCCTTGCCATGTGGATCTCTTCAATTGGTTTTGTGTCAGATGTGAAGCTCTAGGCAGCCTCTGGTTTTGTTGTTGCCCAAGCTTGGTGGATCTCATCAATTCAGATTAGATATGAGGACCTAGCAGATCATCTATCTGATACTCAGTGTTGATTTTGGATTAGAGAAATGGGGATTATTCCAATTCAGTGGTAAGCAAGACAGCAATAAATGGACAAACAGCTGGATCTGTTTAGCCGTCTGTTGGACAAACAACTGTATACTGTATAGGCCCCTGTATAAGACTGTGCTTCTTGAGTCATGCCAGTAAGTATAAAGATATCATGGGTGAGCCTGTGTCTTGGGAAATCACCAGACTAGGCTCAGACCACTGTAGGTTGTCTCAATTAGCTTACCTGAAGATTGGGGATAGATTGGATTATCAAAATTCCAGGGACTCACCATTCTTGGATGGTACACAAATATGCATCTTTGGCTATGCTTGGATATTGGATATGGTACAGGTGGAAGAAGGTCTGGGGTCTAACTTAACTGGAGCAGTACATAAGATGTACAACTTGAGCTAAGCCTGGGAGTGGATATGACATGGTTGGGCTTGTTCGGGTAGACTCACCAGACTGAGCTATTATGTAGTATGTGTACCCAGGACAAAGTTAGAGATTGGGAATAGCATAGTCAGAGTAGGATCTTAAGGACTCGTTAGACTTCAAGATATATGACCAAGACCAGGCTTGGATGTTGAATATGGTGTGAATTGTCTAGGGTCATGTAGATTCACCAAGCTGAGCTAGAATACAGCTTACATGAGCAGGGTTAGGTCTGAAAACTGTGCAGTTGGACTAGGGTTAGGTGGCCTCACCAGACTAGACCAGAGAAGAGAATGTGTGACCCAGGTGAGGCTTGGATGTTGGATATGGTAGAAGTAGTCTAGAGTCATGTGGAATCAGCAGGTTGAGCTGGTGCTCAGGATGTACGATCAGGGCCACATTTGGGAATTAGGAATGGTACGGGGCCATGCTGTCTCAATATTTATCATAGAGCTTGTAAGACATTGTTAAGGAAAGGCTAATCTGTTGTGTAGCAATATTTATATAATCATGATTTAATTACTATATATGTTTAGGCATCATGAATAAACAATCTCAATGTTCATTTTCCCTTTATGTTTGGCACCCGATAGTGGGCAATCCTCACTAATCTCCTTTGATCTAATTCTATACTTTGTTTTGATCAGAATATTACTCTTTCCATTGAATTTCAATCTCCATTTCTAAATCATTGAGTATAATCATTTTCATATTTTTGTAAAGATTCCTATCAATTAATATTCATTCACTCTTCTCTGTTAATAATGGAATTCAATTTTTACTATGGTTGCCCTATGAAGTGTGGGAAATGCAATGGAATTTTCCAGTTATCCTTGAGAAAAAGATGGTATTCAGTATGTGTAGTCTTTTATCCTTCCATTTCTGTTTCTTGCTGATAGTACAAGTATAGTGGCCAGGATATCCATATTGAATGATGAGGCAATCTTGGGTGTTAAAGCTAGTCCAAAAAATTATGGATCATAAACATAAAAACTCATTCCTTGTGAGCATCATGTTCCATTATCATCAGTGAATTGCATACCATGAATCATCTTTTACATTAAAAACCAAGGTTTGTGGACATTTCTGTGGGGGTTGTCTTGATTTTCTTGATGTAGGAGGGTCCAGCCATTGTGAGTGGTGTCCTTCCTTGTGCTCTGTGGGAACTCGAGCCAAAAATAAACCTCCAAAACAAACCATCAAGCAGTGTTGCTTCATAGTGTTTGCTTCAGCTTCCTTCTGTGACCTTCCCCCAATGGTTGACTGTGACTTGGAAGTGTAAGGCAAATAAATCATTTCCCTCCCCTAAGTTACTTTTAGTCAGACTGTATTATCACAGGAACAAAATGAAACTAGATCCAGAGGCAAATAAGAAAATGTTTAATGATAATGTATATGTAAGAAAATGTCAAAATGAAATCCATTAGTCTTCAAATGTTAAATAAAATTTTCAGTTTTTAAAAAAGTAAAACCACAAAGGACCATTACAAATATCTCCTAAATCCTGTGCTTTTATCAGTACATTGGCCCTTCTCTTAAACTATTTTAGGGCCTAAGAGGCTGTAATATGATTTTCATCTCTATATTTTTTGTCATTTTTGAGAATGTTTTTTAAATGGAATCATGAATTAATAACTTTCCGAGATTAGATTTTATCCTTAGCAGAATTCCCTTTAGATGCACCCAGGCTATTGTATGTTACCCGTACTGTGGTTGGTTTTATGGCTGATTTGTATTCCACAGGATGGACATACCTTTTGACAACTCACATGTTGAATTCAGCACATTGACTCTGTCTCTAGTTTAAGAACATTACCAATGAAGATTCTAGAAATAACACTGTACACATTTTTGTGCAGATGTAAGTTTTCCTTTCTCTGACAGAACTGCCTAGGAGTACAATTTATCAGACCTATGGTAGTTGTACATCTATTTTTCCCTTACTTGTTAATTAATTAATTTATTTGAAACAGAGTGTCCTGCAGCCCACTCTGGCTTCTAACTTGCTATGTAGCCTGAAGATGATCTTGAACTTCAGATTCTTCTGCCTTCATTCACAAAGTACAAATATTAAAGGGATGTACTGCCACAACTGGCTTTTACTGTGCAGAGGCTAACATTCAGGGCTTTGCATATGCTAGGCAAAAACTCTACCACCTGAGTTACAGCTCCTGTGCCACACAGTCCAGCTAATTTTAAGAGTGGATATACATTTTTGTCCAATGATCTTTTGGTCAACAGATGTTCATTGAGTTCCAGGATTTCTCACTGTTAAGGAATTTCTTGTTTATTTCACATATAGTGTGAAAGATTTACTAGCTATAGAAAGCAGGAAAGATAGAGAAATTTAGATGTAGCCCATCTTTCAGGAATTAGAATTTGTTCTTGTATTCTATTTTGACAATAAACATGAAAATCTCAGATCTTAAGACATACACATATATCCTCAAAATGAATTTAGCCATGATTTTAACAACTAAAACATGCATTTTTTTTTGCTCTCAAACTAATGAAACAATATTTCACAGTCACTGATATTTATATGTTACTCAGTTTCTTGAGACTCATTGTATTATACAGTTTTAAACTCTTGGTGTCTTTAACGACCAATCTGCTTGCTTTTATTTCTAGCCACATCTTGACTTTCTACCAGGACTGCTTTTTTGATACTCGTGGCCAATTCTGAACCAAAGCCTCAAAACCAGCATCAGATTTTCAGTCTATTTTTTTTTAGAACAAAGATGTCCAATTTCAGATAAAGTCGGATAAGCATCAGATAAGCATCCACATACTTAATCAATGCTTAGTTGAATCAGCAGACTTCCACAAGTTTTTTGAGGCCTGTCCATCAAAAGAGATTTTCTTCTATCAGTATTTGCCTTGATTCAAGCTAACCTGTTAAACCCTATCCTTTGGGGGGAAAAACAGTTTATTACTAACAGGTTTGTTGTCAGTACATGGGCCTTTCTAATATAGTTTAGTACTATGTTAACATTTTTGAGTATTAGCCTAATGTAGTGATAAATGGATCCTAAGCGAGGTTGAATTGCAGTGTAAAGTCCAACATGAGGAACACAAGATGGTCTTTTTATCTTTTGGAGGATTATATATATATAATTTTACTCAAATATACCTACTTGTGTGCATGCACATGTGTGTATGGATGATTTGATTTTTTAGACTATTATATGGCTTGTCAACTCCAGAAGAAAGTAAAAATAAAATATTTTAAAAGGGGTTTAAATCAAGACAGCTATAATTATGTACACATAGTTTATGGACAAATTCTAAGGTGACTCTTACAATTCATTTACGTTAACTACTAGTTAGTAAACAATACAAATAAGAGACAACCAAATAAAAGAAAGTATAGTGTTATGTTAACATGGTCATTTGGTCAGAACTTGTTAAACAATTTCTCCTTGTACATAAAAATACTCACTTAAATTTTGCAGTATGCATTTGCCTCTGAACATGTATTTGTATGTGTGTGCACATATGTGTGTGTATGTGTGAATGTGTGTGTTACTGTGTGCCTGTCGAAGAACTGAATTGAATGTGCTGTGAGGCAAACGTTTGTATGCTCTGAGCTATTTTGCTACCCCTCTTTTATGTTTTTGACAAGATCTTTGGTATCTTTTTTTTTTTTTCCACAAGGGCGAGGATGTCCAGAGGGAGCATTTTCTTTCTGCTGCCTCTTTGCATCATGTGAAATCTGCTGCCTCTTTGCATCATGTGAAATTTGTCTTCTCCAAGTCAGGGATTGGTTTTTTATTGTCTTGTTTTGTTTGTCTAGGAAGCCTGACATTTAATTGGCACTATTAGTATTTTTCAAAAATAATAATAACAATGAAAGTCATACAGACTCCACCTCCAAAAAAAGCCTTTGTCTTCCTGCTCACCTTTATTTTTCTATCTTGTGTTCCCCATCAGTACAGAATGTCAATCAATTTTATGACACTGGAAAGTACTAGACCCTTTCTTCTTTTAAATAAGAACTGCAGTGACTGGAAGATAAGAGTGTTACTACAGCTGTGCTGCCTCACATTCAGATTATAAAATATGCTTCATTCTCCTCTCACCTCACAAGCATGCCCTAATGTATAGAAAAGGTACACCAACCCAGGCTACACTACTACCCTCCGTGACACAGGAAGGTTGCTTTTTATAATAAAACACAGCTGTCATATCCAGTCTCTCTGAAAAAGGCAGTGATCCCATTAGTATCAGCTGATGCATGAAAAAGCAAGTCACAGCACTCCTTGGAGAGAGAGTCAGTTGATTTACTCTTCTTGCTACTCTTCCCTTTCTTTCTGGTCCTGTCTCTCCTTTCTTCTCCCTTTATCCTCCTCATCATATTTCTATATTAAGTAAATCACTTCATTTTCTCTTGCCAAGGTGATCAATAGGATGCCTCTCTCTGAAGTCAGTGTTCACACATCTTAGCAACTATGCTCGTCACCAAGATCAGTTCTTCTGTGGCATGATTTCAGTGCACTGCACTCCCAGCATTTCTGTTCATTCATTCCTTCTAGATCTTCTTGAAAGCTGGAAATTTTAAGTCATAGTGTCATATATTTTCCTAATCGATAAAAACTAGCCCTTGTCCTTTAATTTTCTATTGTGTTAATACCAATGGAGGAAGACTTTGCATTTTTCTAGTTTTGAATCAGAGTCCTCCCTTCAATAATCCATTGGTCTAGATCTTATGACTTTTTGTATGTCCTTTCTAAATACTGCATCTCAGTTCTCATCAGTTCAGCAGTCCCACTATTTGGGCTTTTTGTTTGATACTCACATGTAGCAAAACGGTCAAAAAAAAAAAAAAAAGACAGAACAGATTCTCCTCCTCGTGATTTCAACAGCAGTGCATCTGGGCATGTGTTCCTCTCGTCTCTCTTTGATCTTATAGTATAGACCTCGGAAGCCTTCCTTAGGGTCACACAGACAGCTCATCCTGTTGAAGTCTGACTTATTTGTCACAGATGAGGAGGCTTCCTGGAGTTTACCAAGCACATCCTTTAATGTTATTCAACTCTCTTCTAATAGCACAAACTATGTGGCTTCCTAAATGTGTAAACATTCACAGTCCTCATGTTGTCTATTAGATGGAGATAGAGACACTGTGTTTTATGATGTGACACACATCTTCCCCAAAACTTATACTCTCCAATGAAACTGGATACTCGAAATAAGTTTTCAATAGCATGTTCATGCTTGGGAAGAGTCTAGAAGCTACTGTGGGCTTTAAGAACTCCAAACCCATATTTCCTCCACTGTGATAATTCCTCAAGCCATCTTCTTGCATTCTTCTGGACCCAGCTTATTCTGTAGGGAAAAAAAATAACCCACCTTCACAGTGAGATGATCTCATCTTGAAGCCGTACTTTTGAAAGAACATTTTGAAGAGTTATGCAGGGTAAAGACTGAAAGTTGTTGAAGTGGATCTTATCAAAAGTGCTTTTATTTGTGACTCCATCTGATACTGTATTTTTTTTACAGGCAGAGCAGAGCTGCCAGTCAACTTTTGAACTAGAAGATAATAGTGCCTAACACTGTTTTTCAGTTTCCATCAAAAGTCCATAGAGAACACTTTTCAGTTTGTTTTGTGTGTGTGTGTGTGTTGTGTGTGTGTGTGTGTGTGTCCAGAAGACCTGCCTGTGGTCTCCATGCACTTCAGCAATATGAGAAGCACTAAGTACCTATTTTTTCCTGATCTTCACTTATCCAGTTTTATAAGCAGCTCTAGCTGGACTGTAAAAAGCCCAACAAGCATTTGAAGCCATTTTGGGTTCAATGCTTAGGCTTGCTATAAGAGGCTGTAGCAGGACAGCCAAGGACACATTATTGATGGCTGTCTCATGGAGCAGCTTTCAAAATCTGTCCCCAGCATCTCTATTGCTCTAATGGGATTACTATTACTATTACTACTGCTATTATCATTATTTTCCATTAAGATAAGCAATGCTTGAATAACTACAAGATTTCTGTTTTTCCACGATGCAGATAAAAGCCAGCACAGTAGTATCCCAGTATGACTGACTAATCAGGGCTCTCAATACATTCTTTGACAGGAGAAGAATATGTAGGATAGTGTCATCTTCACATCAGGTGTCCAGGAACATTGTCATTTTCATCATTCTTTGCCACTGTCTGTGTGTGTGAATTGGAACTTTGACTATAGGACTCCCTTGGCACAGAACTTGCTGTGTGCTGTGGGGGCTTTCTTTGTTCTGCTGCCTCTTAGAGACTTTAATAGCCAAATCTATTTTTCATCACAGACATTGGGCCAGAATTTTATACCTTATAGGGTCACTTCATCAAAGTCACTGTTCATTACTTCAATTGTGGCCACGAAAAAGCAGGAGTCATATGTGTCTCATAGCCTGATAATACAGGGCCATTTTCTTCATCAGATTCTGTAATGTAGCCCCTCATACCTTATTATCTTGATAATAGGTTGCACCACACACTACTCACACAATAAATTGCCTCTCAGACTCTTTGTTAAAATTTTCTGCAGTGAACTCCAGTAGTTCCAGAGCGCTTCAGTCGCTACTAACTTCACATCACTGGCAGGATCTTCTTTCCTCTTCTCCAGGAGTATGGCAGTCAAAATCCCGTTGGACTTCCCTGTAACTGCCCCATATAAATACACTGGCAGATGTGACAATTGCTTCTGAATCTGACTCTTTGACGTTCTTTGAGCTGTCAGACTTTTGACATTGGTATCAAGTAAAGAATGAGTTCTGACCATTGGTTCACTGGGTTCTCTCTAAAGACAATGTGAGCAATGGTAGGGAGGAAGAGTTAAGCTGGCAGGTTATGTATTCAAAGCTTACAAAATTGTTCTTAACTTTTCTGTCAAACAGTAGCACAAAATGGCAGTTTGTTTTGTGGGTATTGTGACTAGACGTTTGGGTTCTTATATGTCAGAGAGGTCTAGATGTGTACCTGAGTTATATACCCCTGTTTCTGAGTGTTCTGGTGTTCTAGGAGAGTTCCAGAGTTAAAACCTGACAAGCTGTAACACCCCAGTTTCAGAAAACATCTAGTTTGAGTAGAGGTAATGGTACTTTATTATGTCAAATCATCTCCAAGGTGAAGGTAGTGGCAATCTGCTTTCACTCAAGTGAAATCTGGCCTCTTAGCTGGCAGCTAGAATTAGGCTTAAAGGTTGGGAGTCAGTGGCAATAGGATGTGAAGAAGATCAGAGTCCTGGTTTATTTCTCTGCTTGTTTTTGGTAGTATTCCATTCCATGCCCTCAACCACCCCACACAATTCCTTGTTCTTTCCTTTTGTCAGTGGCAGCTCTTCCTTTCTTGAGGTGAGGAAGCTTAGTAGTGGCTTACAGTGCTTCTCACCCTTTCTAATGCTGCAACCCTTTAAGACAGTTTCCTCATGCTCTGGTGACCCCCAGCCCTAAAATTATTTCTTTGTTACTTCATAACTGTAATTTTGCTACTGGTATGAATGTATCCACATAAATATGTAATATGCAGGTTAACTGATATGGGACCCCTGTGAAAGGCAGCTCTACCACAAAAGGGGTCATGACCCATAGGTTGAGAACCACTGGCTTAGAGTCTAGCTAAACTTGATTGATTTAGAAGAGAAAGAAAAAAAGGGGAGGCAGAGATTGAACAGATAGCTAGTAGGGAGAGCTGTACCAACTTTAGATTATAGCAGCTAGAAGCTACAGCATGAATATCAGAGGGTATTAAAATTGACTTAACACTGTGGGACAGTACACAGGTCATTATCTTGGGCTTGAGTGGTGATGATATCTTAGAATCTCGACTTCCTTAAGGATAAATAAACTTGGCCAGGTGTGGTGGCACAACATTTTTAATCTCAGCACTTGGAAGGCAGGCTTTAAATGCTTGTAAATTTCGAGGCCAGCTTGGTCTATATTTCAAGTTCCAGGCTAGTTCTGGAACTACCAAGTGAGAGCTTGTCTCAAAATGAAACAAAAACAAAACAAAACAAAAGTCTATCATTCACCCAAAGTTTTTCATTCTGTTTATGTGAGAGAACCTAAATTCCATTAAGGACTATGAAATTCAGATTGGTGGTTGGTCCTTAAACAAACAAACAAAGAAACAAAAAAACCTTGTTTACATGGTATAAAAAGTACCATGCATCAAACTTCTTAGTCAAAATAGTAAAATCCTATTATGTAATACGTTGAAAGTAAAAGGGCTGACTGGTTCGTCTCTAAATCTTAGATTCATATGACATAGGCCTGTTAGACAGGGGTATAGAACATTAAACTATCATAGAAGTACCCACTTCAAATAAAGTTCAAGATTACAGGAGCATGAAAAATTTAGGAGAAAAAAGAAGAAAAAAAGGCCAAGTTTATTTTGCTTTCAAACGGTCATAATTTAGTGTGTAGTCAATCTTACTGACATATCAGATGATACAACTAGCTTGGAACAGAAATAATCTGGCAGTAGGGAGACATACAATAGTTCAAGGGCTTCCTCTTAGAAGGGGAAGGTGATGCTGATATGGTCCAAAGTTAAAAAGTTAGGAAGCAAGTACCAAAAGTATATCCTGGAGGAACACAGTGATGACTAGATAGGACTAGATAGGAAACAGATCTAGAAGATACAGTGAGGGACATCTTTTCTATGAGAAAAAAGCAAGCAAATAAACATCTGAGTCTCTATTTCATTGACTTTGGAAAATTGTGACACAAGAGGTTCATACTGAGAAACAGAGATGCTCAGAAGAGCCCGTCTCCAACAGCTCTCCAGTTTGTGGTTACAGGATGACAGAGACATTAGGGTTATTTTTCGTAGCAGACATGCAGATTATGTTTCCCAGTCTTATCTAGAAAGTTTGTAGAATGGGTAAGTACTTTCCATGGAGTAGATATGTTTTTAGTATCAAATACTGGTGAATTTTAACTATATGATCTGCCCAATATTTTCAGAGTGCTTAGGTAGCTATCTTTGGAAAAAAAAAATCACAGGTACAACATGAAATGTGTAGTCTGGAAATACCAATGATTCCATTGTTGCTGTAGTATGTGCTTTCTGAAGAAGCCTACTTTAAATATGCGTTGAAATGGTAGCTACTATAAGTTACTGGTGCACATTATTAAAGAACAAAGAAACAACATGTTCTAACAGTAATATAAAAGGTAAATGAAAGGAATGTAATTTGTAATAAAATAATATGTACTTTGGTATGAACAGGATCAGGAAAAACATACCATAACACATAGTAAAAGTAGGCTGATGCTTAAAATTATAGGCAAAATTGCTTTGCTATGACAGCTACTAAGGGTGCCTTCATAGGTACCAAAAAGCAAAAATCCAAATATCATGCTTATTATTGCTATTTATGACATGACTTTTTTGAATGGTTAAAAAAATGAGTTTATTCAATTTTTAAAAATAAAGAAAATGTATTTACTCAAATTATAATGTATATAATCCCTTTTTTATTTTAAAATTATTCTATTTATATAGTTAAATTCCTTTTATTGTTTGACAGTTTCATACACAAAAAGAATACATGAAAGTTTGAGGGGAACTTGCTGGAATAAAGATTTCAGAAGGAGAAGGAGGAGCATAGAGAGGGAAATGTGAGGGTGAAAATGACTATAGCTCATCAAATATATGTAAAAGTTTTTCAAATACATGAACACATGTTGAGACATGTTTGAATTCATTCAACAGATTCTTTACAGAATATTCACCAAGTGTCAGCTACTGTTCCAGACACTTGAGGATAGCAAAGTGGACAAACATCTTTGCCCTCGTGGAGCCATATTGGAGATAGAGAAAAAGAGATAGACAATAAACATGGGTTACAGAAAATAAAAAGAAAACCATGTTAATATGATAGTGTTTTAGGAAAAAGCAGGGTAGGGTAGCATATTAGGATTGCCATGAAAAGGTAGATGGTTCCAATTTGAAAATAAATTTGGTTGCAACAGTCTTTACTGAAAGGATATGTTTGCATAAAATCTACAAGGAAGATGCTGCAAAGAGGCCAGTCTAGCAAAATCTATGCATTGAAAAGTACAGAAACTCAAGCCCAAGAACTAATGGCAGAAGGGCCTTGATACCCTTTGAAGTACTTTGAACTGGCAATGAGATGGAAGCCATCACATGCTTATTATTGCAAGATATCTACTATATCTTGTCATTTAATTAGACATTGAGTTTAGAGTAATTGGGTATGCAGTTAAGGGAAAGGACAAAGACTGAATCAGAGTCCAGCTCTGAAGTTAGTGTAGTGATCTGGCAAAAAAAAATTTTGTAGTAGATAGAACAGATTTTATGCAAGAGAGATAGTAAAATTAAGGGAATTCTGAATACTTTTGTTTGCTTTTTGACATTTAATTAGTGTGTGTGCTTGTGTGTGTGAGTGTACATGTACCATGACTTAGGTGTGAAGGTCAAAGGACAACTTAGTTCTCTTATTTCACCATGTGGCAGTACTGGGATCAAGCTCAGATCATCTGGCTTGGTAACAAGTGCCCTTATCTGCAGAATTACCCCACCAGTCTAGGATGAGTTTTAGTGCACCAACAGGATTTTCTGATGAATTTGATGCACATTATAAGAACAAGAGAGATGGACAAACATGCTTTCAAAATTTTACTCAGAAAAACTTCCAGATTGTGAAATTTGCCATTTAGAGAAAAGAGAAAAGTCTTATGTTTATATTGCTGTGAAGAGACACTGTGGCCAAAGCAACTTCTAAAGAAAAGAATTTGTTGGAGTCATACAGTTCCATGGTAGGGAGAATGCAAAGGCAGACAGGGATGGAGTTGGAGCAGTAGGTAAGAGCTCAGATGTTGATGCATGAGCACTGGATAGAGAAAGCTAACTAGGAATGGATGAGTTGTTTGAAACCTCACAGCCTTCCCCCAAGGTCATAATTCCACCAAAGGCCACACTCCCTAATCCTTCCAAACAGTTTCATGAACTAGAAACCAAACATTCAAACATATGAGAGTATAGGAACCACTTTCATTTAAACTACTACAGGAAAAACTGTAGTATTATGGGATGCAGAACAGGCATTGCAAGCTCAATTCATAATTGTCATGTTATTTCAGCATGTCTAGAATACCTGCTCCATGTACAATAAATGTCAATAGGGTTTTATAATAATTATATCAATTTTATATATATATTTCTAAATGTTCCATAGGAAAGCTGAGGATACTCCTTGTTGTGTTGGCATGCTATTTTATACAAACATAGTTTCTAAAGTGCTGAGTGAAACATGTATTCACCCGAGTAATATAATAATCCTCTGAACATTCTTTAACAATGAGAAAAACTTATGACAATATCTATACCTCTACATTTCAATTTTGAAGCTTTTCTCAAATATCACCTAAAAGTACCACCAAGTAGTTTTAGACTTAGCCATTTCACCTTTAAAAATGGTGATGTGTATTTGAATTGTCAGATATTATCTAACCTTTTTTAAAAGCAATTTTGAAACAAAGCTGGAAAACAAATGGGATACAGAAAAGAAGAAAAATGGATAGAGGTTTACTTCGTTAGTTTCGTAAAATATTTGTCTCATCTAGAGAATAGCTATAATGCAGAAATATGTATTCTCCAGGGCCTTTTAGAGGTGAGCAAATGGCCATCAGTCATATAGGGAATTTCATCTACTACAGATTCTCAAAGCGTGTTTACTGGGATAAGATGTGGCAACGTGCTTTTCATGGGGTTCATGAGGCCCTGGCCTATATACATATCACCACAAGGGAGTAAAAGAACACTAGTAAAAAGTTTCTGAGTGAGTTTTAATCATACTTATGTATGTATTTTTCAAACTGAGTATCTTTTCAACCTATGTTATGTGTTTAAGGAAACAGAATTTACTTTATCTCAAACCTAAACTACTATTACCATCATCATATTAATAGTTACCAAAGGTCCATTGGGTTCCTAATGCTGTGCCAAATCTTATAAATATGATAATATGTTCATGGTTTTGTGGATTGTAATCTCAAAGCTGAGACACTCAATTTTTTAAAATATCATTTCTCCATATTATGAGAAAAAGCAGCAGAAATAAGTGGTATGCTAAGAAGTGATAAATAGTTATAATGAAAGGACCCATGGGCACAGATCTTCTGCTCTTCAACTAAGAAAAATCCCTACAGGGGTCTGCTCCAATGAATCCCTGAGTCCTTAGAGTCAGAAAAAAATCTTTAGGACCATTAAATTGTATTGACATGCGCTGCCTTGAGACAATGACAGGGGCTTCTCCTGAGCACCTGCAAATCACAATGCAGTTAGAAGTCAATACATTTATACAAGGATATTATCTTCAAAACGTGATACTTCATTTGCCTACAAGATGTATAATAAATTTGAAAAATTGAAAGATTTAATCCAGTAGTGAAATAGCCCCACTAACTGACTCCAAACAATTATCAGGACCATCTCTCTGCCTGGGCACTAAAGGAAAAGGTTATTTCAGAACAGCTTCAGAGTCAGATGGTTCTATAAGCTGCACAGCAATATGTTGGCTTCCATTTCAGTACATTTCAAAAGGCCAAATATGAAGCCTGACTGCTGGCAAGTCTTAGTATTTCTGTCGGTAAATGATATTGAATCTTTCAAGCAGCAATGTGTTAGTTTGATCTTTTCCACTGCTCCTTAGTTCTTCCCTGGCCTCTGGCACGAAAAGATAGTCACATATGGAGCAATTAATTCACCTAGAGATTTTTTTTTTATACTCAGTGCACTGCATTTGCTATAAAAAGATGTATAGCTCAAAGTAACAAGAGTTCCTCAAAATACCCTTGATTCACAAGTGAGATAAGTCAGATCACGGATTTATAAACATACTGCTTTTTCCAAACTGGGACATATACCCTTTGCCTTAGTAGCTGGTTGAAGCTGGGTCTCCCCGGGCAGCACAGCTGTCTAAATCATATCTTTTCAATCTATTGTCACTTCATAGTACATGTCATAGTGTCTTTGGACTGTCTCCAGCTGCCCCCACCTTTTTTTGTTTGTTTCTTGAAGGATGCTCTTTGCAATGGATCTCTCATCTTTTTGTCATGATACAAGACAAAAAGAACATGTGCTTGCTAGAATTTCTTCAGTAATAGCCAAATAGGTTGCTCCAAGTGGTGTCTTATGATACTAACTACCTAAAAGCTGTGAATAAGCCAAGTTATTGTATAGAAATCCATCTTTTGCCATTTTTATGACATGTGTACATATTCATTATACATAGTACTGACACATGATGTAATTTCTTTGTATTCATTCTTATCCCTTTTCTCCCATCTCTCTCTCCCTCCCCCTCTCCCTTCCTCTCTCTTTCTTTGTATGGAAAAATCTAGGAAATATGGCTTTTGTTTTTCTAACTCTGGCTTATTTTGCTTCACATGATGACCTCCAGTTATATCAATTTCCTTGCAAAAATCATAATTTATTATGACAGAAAAAGTACATGAATATATTATATCTTTATCCATTTATCTACTAGTGGTCAAGGCTTATTCCATTTGTCAATTTAGTCTACTCCTAAAATAAATGAGATATAGAAATATCACTGTGGTTTTTGACATAAGAATCCTTCAAATATTTTCTTGAGTAATATAGTTGGGTCATATGTTAACATGTTAACTCTATTTTCTATTATTTTTTGAAAAATATCCATGGATTGCTTTATATTTCCATCAGCAGTCTGTGAGAGTTCCCTTTATTGCCAATACATAGTTTTGATCTGTAAGATAAATTAATCAAAATGAAACCTGGTAACATTACAATTAGGTTTGCAACACTTCTAAGTATAGAGGAATTCTAATCTAGCAACATGACTGCTCTGGCAAATGATCATATCCAATGACTTTCTAGGTCTGTATGATCCAGCCAAAATGTAGACACACTGCTGATTTGATCAGGCTGATTTGATCACACATGCCCTTAGTACACGACTTTAATCCCTAACAATGGAGGTAAAGTTAGCTTGTAGAAGGAAGCAGCCATATTTGAAAGTGACATCTAATTGAGGGGCAGACAAAGTGAAAAATCAGAGAAAGATTTGATGGAATGAGTCAGAGATATGATACTTCCAATTTACAGAAGAAAAGATAGGAAAGAAGATGACTTAAGAAAACAGCACAGGAAGAGAGAGAGAGAGAGAGGAGAGAGAGAGAGAGAGAGAGAGAGAGAGAGAGAGAGAGAGGGGAGAAAGCAGTTTTACAGAGACAGGTTGCAGGTGAAGATGGAATGAGTCAGAGAATGAGAAAGAACCAGAAGATTAGAACAGATTGCCAGAGGTAGTTGGGGGCTGAGCAGAGCAATTAAGTGAGAAGCCAAGCAAAATCAGTTGAAATCAGCCAGCTTGTAGAAGAGTTTTGAGCCAGAACAGTTGAGTTGAAACAGCCAGCCAGAGTTCAGGAAGAACCAGAAAGGGTGGAGATACCCAGCAGTAAGCCTCTGAGACAATAATTTTATCTGGCAAATAAATATTACTTTTACACTAAATATAAGTGTGACATTCTGTCATTGTTTGCTGTATAGTAGAAATGCTATTATATATCTTTAAAATCATTAAGAGCTTGCCAGCAACTGGGAAAGAAGACTTATTTTTAAGTTAGACATTTCAACATTTAGTGAATTCCTACACTGACTACTCAATAGGTTGATTTTTCTATATTATAGGTTTCCCAAGGAATCAACATGGAAATAAAATGATATCCTTTTACTCAAATGAGTTGGATTTAGCTAGCCATCTGGTGAGCTGTTCTACAAACCTACATGGAGTCTATCTGCTACTAGAATATACTATTAACAGTACAAAGACCTATCTGTCATTCATTCCCCACTCAAGAAGCTTATATCAATAGAAACAAGGTACAATGGCTGTAAAAACTGATGAGATTGCTAGCTATCTTATACAAATTAGTAATCCACATTTGTCTAGAACATCTTTTTGAGGACTTGCATAATGAGCTTAATGTAGTAGGAGAGTAAAGTAAACATAGGAAATACAAACTAATGCTAATGGAAATTTGTGTATGTATGCTAGTTACAAGAATAAACAGAGGCTCTGCAATATCTTTCTCTTAGCTTCCTGGAAGCCAAACCAAAACAAAAATTTTCACAAAAGGTTTTAAAAATTTATTATTCATCGAATTTCCATCAGTTCAAGGAAATAGACAAACTCTCTAAATGGTTAAATTTAATTACGTACCTTATGCATAGCTTAATAGAAATGAATATTTCAAAAATAAATACAGAATATTTCATAAAAGTTTTCAGTCAAAGTTGAGACTTTGAAATATGTATAATGGATGATCTCAATCATGTTTATATGACATAGAGTGTTTACTTGTAATTTATTCTCTTTCTCATTGATTTGGAGCTTGGCCATGTGACCTTTTTTCGTTTTTTATTCATTATTTTATTTACATTTCAAATGTTATTTCCCTTCCCAGTTTCCCCTCCACAAGCTCCCTATCCCCTCCCCCTCCCCCTGAATCTATGAGAGTGCTGCACCACCAACTGACCCACCGATTCAACACCCTAGCATTCCCCTACCCTGGGTCATCGAGCCTCCACAGGATCAAGGGGCTCCCGTCGAAGTGATGCCAGATAAGGCAATTCTCTCCTACATATCCAGCTGGAGTTATGGGTCCTCCCATGTATAACTTGTTGCTGATTTCGTCCCTGGGAGCACTGGGGAGGGGGTTCTGGTTGGTTGATAATGTTGTTCTTCCTATGGGGTTGCAAAACCCTTCAGCTCCTACAATCCTTGCCCTAACTTCTCTGTTGCATTCCCCATGCTCAGTCTGATGTCTGACTGCATACCTGTATTGGTCAGGCTCTGGCAGAGCCTCTCAGGTGACAGCTATACCAGGCTCCTGTCAGCAAGCACTTCATGGCATCAGCAACAGTGTCTGGGTTTGGTGTCTGCATGTGGGGTGGATCCCTAGATGCTGCGGTCTCTGAATGGCCTTTCCTTCAGTCTCTCCTCCACTCTTTGTCTCTGTATTTCTTTTTGGCAGGAGGAATTCTGGATTAAAAATTTTTGAGGTGGGTTGGTGGCCCCATCCCTTTATCAGCGCCATGTCTATCCACTGGATATGGTCTCTACAGGTTCTATCTCCCCTTTGTTGGATATTTTGGCTAATGTCCTCCCTGATGTGTCCTGGAACTTCTTGGGTTCCTGGCATCTAGGACTTTCTAGTGGCTACCACCAGCTCCCACCCCCACCCCCACACTGCTACACACCTACTTTCAAATTCCTGACCCTCTCTACTTCTCCACCATCTCCTCTCATATCTGAACCGGTCCCCCTTTTTATCCTTCCCCTCCTCTTTCCCTCTACTTCCTGGAGATTATTTTCCTCCCCCTTCAGAGTAGGACTGTAGCACCTACACTTTAGTGTGATCTTTCTTCTTGGTTTCATATGGTTTGTGTGACTTTTTTTATTCCCCTACATTGGGGCATCCAGCCTTCATGGACCAAGGACTTCCTCTCCCACCTATGCCCA